>LTAE01006405.1:13165-25470 GCA_001647135.1 Pontederia paniculata
GTAAGCTTGTTTTTGAGTGGATAAAACAATTGAGGCTTCCAGACGGATACGCGTCTAACATATCTCGTTGTGTCAATCTTGAAGAGGGTAAGATATTCGGAAGAGGGTAAGACTAATTCCAATCAACTTTCATGAATTTTTGCCTAAACCTATATGGGGGACACTCACTGAATTCAGTATATTCTTTAAAGAATTGTGCGCCTCTACTATACGAAAAGATGATATGATGCGTTTTGAATAATCAATTATAATTACCGTATGCAAAACAGAAAAGATATTTCCACCATCATTCTTTGACGTCATGGAGCATTTGGTCATCCATCTCGCTTATGAGGCAAAGGTAGCGGGGCCCGTACACTTTTGTTGGAGGTCCACAGTTTGATTCGCGGCTGTTCTACTCCTCGTATTCCTCCGTCTGATTATTAGATTATGTTGTGTTTGACTTATGTTGTAATACTTTCAAACATGTGTTGTCGACTTAGACTTTGTGATGAGTACTTAGAAACTTATGTTGTGCTACTTTGAAGTTAATTAAGTTTATATGACATCTTTATTATCTTGTGCATGAATGAGTACATTTGTTTGATATGATGATACTATGTTGTATATACGGATTTTTCTACAAATAAATGAACCATTATAAGCTGTTTTGATAATTAGCGACAGAATAATGACGAAATGACGATAAATTATTGACAAAATACGATAATTAGCGGAGGAAAGGCGACACGTTAGCAACAGTTTAGCGACAACTTTAGCGACATGTTAGTGATAGAGTAGCGATAGTTTAGCGACAATGTTAGCGAAGGTTAGCGACGTTTTAGAGACCAATTTTTTTAAAAAAAAATTAACGACGGGTTAACAATAATTTAGCGACTGCGTAACTAGGAATAGCGACAAATTTAGCGATAGATTTTTCTGTCGCTAATAGCGACCTATTTTTTGCGATAGTTTGATGTTGTCACCGTGTTGTCGCTAGGTTGTCGCTAAATATTATAGCGACAACCTAGTGACAGATATTTTTGTCGCTGAATCCTATTATTCTTGTAGTGTTTTTCATGGATTTTTTTCTAAAACTAATAAGTTTCTTTTTACATATATTTTTCAAATATATAAACTAAGATGATTCATTTTACAAAAAAAAAACTTCCATAAAGGAGAAGGAACAAACTACTTCATCATGTCCACTCAAGGTATTTGAGAAACATTCGAGGACATTGACCGATGAAGAGTTGCACCATCCCCATTTATTGACAATGCTGAAACTCAAATTCCAAAACCTGCACAAAATGTTTATACATCATATGTCCATAATAAAACACATTTAAAACCTGAAGGACACAAGGGATAAGTATTTGATCTTATTTTGAATTTAGACATCGTATGTATATTATCACTGATTAACTCTTCAATTTGTAGATTTTTACCATCTAAATTTGTTATCATTGCTTTCACTCAAATGATCCAACATACATAGATATGATCATAGCTAGTTGACTTTAAAAGAAGTACCAGAAGAAACAAAATAGATGATATTTCGAGAGTTTCAGGTTATTCAAATTTTTTTCACATAATATGATTGTAAAATATTTTTTATTTATTTATAATGTATTTTCATATGATTGAAGGTGTATATTTGGTGGGACCCTAAGTACAATGACCAAATGTAGAATACTTTCAACACATGTTGCTCTAAAAGGTTATCATCCCTCTTAAACGCGACACAAAGAGATCAAGAAAAGCCTACCTACATTGGTGACCAAGTATGGATCGAATTATGTGCCAAGAGGTCGACTAAGAGCTACAAGAAAAAAATGTGAAATGACGAAGAGAAATCGAGCATCTAATCAAGATGCTTGTTTACACTATGATAGTTATATATCTAGAACCACGGCTTAAAATGGTATATTAAATATCATTTTATTTTTTTTTTATAGTTTTGAGTTTGTTATAGTATTTCATATTTAGTAATATTTATTTTTGGAGGAGAAGGAGATGGGTAGAGAATCTAGTGATGACGAAATATTTTTTTATGATCCATATGAAAAAGGACAACACATGGAGTTCAAATTTTTCCAAGAAAATATATATAAGGATTTTTTTAAATCACATGCCTTTCAAATAGAATTATTTTGAATCTTTCTCTAATTAGTTTTTGTTACAAGAGGAGTTTAAAGTTAAATAAATTGTATACTTGACTCAGTGTACTCAAGAGAGAGTTATCCCGATGAGTAATAGAGAACTCTAGACTCAATTTGTTGGCATCTACAAAGGGCGTGCTTATGGCTATGAACATTTTGTTGGCCTTTTATATTTCCCATCCTCCCATGGTGAACATTAGAATCATCAAATGCAACAAAAGATAGAATCCCTTCATAAATTACAACAGAATCAACATCAATTACAAGAGAATCAACAACAATTGTGACACAAGGAGGAATTTGAAAAATAATTTCAACTTAGAGTGGAAAAATTTAAACGAAGTTACGTAAACAACAAAAGCAATTCAAAATGATGATCATAAAGTTTATGATGAATAAGTATCATCAACAAGCCAACATGGAGGAGGAGGACGACGACAACGAGGACTTGTGATGTGTGTAAAAAAATGAGGATGTAAACTTTATTAATTTTGTATAAAAACTATGTGTTTATTTGACAAACTTTATTATGTGTATTTGTGAATTTGCTTGTGATATGTATTATACTTCTGAGGTCATTATTATAATTTTTTTTTTCGTATTTGAGAAGCCTGCCTTAGTTGAGGTGAACTGAGGTAGTCATGGACCGCCTTTGTTCAAGTGGTCTTCGCAGACCGACTGAATTTGAGTCGGTTTGTGACCACCTCAATTGCATACTGCCTCACTTTGAGGCGGTTCTTAATGTGTTCGCATCACCTTCATTGACGGCATGTTTTCGACACTTGATCACCTCAAATTTCGTGTTTAAAGTGGTCTTAGACTTATTTGAGGCGGTTTGACCATTTCAAATATGTCTTTTTTGTCGTAGTGAACTTGTTCCTACAAGCCAAGGGCATGAGAGTAAATTGAAGACGCGCACCGAATAGAGAAGGAACAAAGAAAAAAGAAAGAAAATAGGGGAAGAAATTTTGTCATGTTGAACTCAACCCATGCATGTTCATTGATTAGCAATCGTATTTTATAGGACAAGAGTTTAACTTTGAGTAGAAATAAAAGAACTAATCCTAATACAATTTATCTCCTAATCAAGATTAAAGTTCAAGATACTCCCCCTTAATCTTGACTTTACTCAAAGCTTGAGAGGAACTTGTCATCGGTGAGTCCTCAATCTGGTCTTCGACTAGAGGGGGAAATACTAAGGTCCTTCGAGTATTTGGTGACCTCTTGCTGAGTTTGCACACCTTCAATCCCCTCGCCCTAGGGTTCTGTTGCGCTCCTCCTTTCTAGATTGGGTCGGCCTCCTAACATGCGCTCTATCTACACACCCTGCATAGTCCTCGCGTGCACTGGTCGATCGTTGACACAATCGATGAACTTGGCCACCAACATGTAGGATCACCTAACCAATGTCGCGCTACTCACCATGCATAGTTCTCGTCGTCCACTAGTCGATCGTCGACATAGTCGATGAACTCGTCCACCCATGGGTAAGATCACCTGACAGTGTCGTGTGCAGCAACGTAAGTCTGAACATAGCACCGTGTCAATCCTTCGAAAATGGTACTACTTCCTACCGCAGCATCGTGTCAGTCCTTTGACATAGTCATGACCTCCATCCTACAGTACCATGTCAATCCTTCGACATGGTCTCCACCTCAGACATTGAGGGCTCTCCGTTCCTGTTAGAATCTATTGACACAAAGAACTTCCTGCATCCAGAACACCTCGCTTCTAGCGCTTCTTCGTGATCTCCACATTCTGTAGGATACAATAGCGATCTTCCTTCTCGCACGCCATTGCTTGAGAGGGATGCGCTTCTCCCTCCCTCAGTTCTTCTTCTGCCAGAGCGCGTCTGCCCATGGTTGTCAGCTTCTAGTCGATGTCGGACATTTACTTGCTGCTGTAGCCGCACCCGTCTTGGGCTTCTTCCCTGCATCACACAATGTCCCTCGACGTCCTTCTCCCTTGTCTCCATCAGCGGCCAATCATGCATTTGAAACGCCTCTTCTGCCATGCTCGGACTTCTTCCCTTAAGAAACCATGGCATATATAAACAGCCCTTAGTCAAGCACTAGCGCCACTTTATATGCATATATAAACCCTCCTCCTTTTCTTCTCTATTTCTATATAGCCATCTTGTAGAAGAGAAGCACAATATTTTAGATATATTAGAAACCATGGCATTGCACAAGAAGCTTAACCCTTCTTCCTTGTTGGCCACGCATACGTAGCATGCATGCAAGGCAAGCACCTTGATTTGTTTAGGTGCCAAATGTCGCCTATTATGTTTGGCCAGGCCTCGTGTTCTCTTTTTTTGCTTTTTCTGTGTTGTGGTTACATTGGTGGTTTCTTATTCCGGTCCATGTATGATCAAAACTAGTAGCACAACCGCACTTCCAACAGAAGGCTTCTCGCACAAGCATAAAACGTAGTTGCAGCCATCTTACTTTTATATTGGTTTGTGGCATTTGGGGCAGGATTTGTCGTTGTCATTGATCCACCTTAAGTTGTCCGAGTCCGCATCCTCTTCTCTTTCTCGTTGCACCTGCCGCCGCCCCTGTCTCGCCTTATGCCGCTAAATGCGAATTCTCCCAAGCCTCCGGCGATCAACAGGCACCAGCAATGACAATGACTCTGCCTGGCCTCCGATATCTGCCTTCCCGGCTCCCAGACCTCTCGCTTTGATAGGAGATGAAGGCGATGACTTCAGGCTGAATGATCGATCTCCTGCTGCTCAATCTCGGCGAGCTTGTGGTATTCGGCGAGGCAGCCGGTGCCCTCGACGCGCTTCGCTGCCTCGTCCTCCACTCCAATCTCCCGTGCCAGTGCCCATGTAGGTTCCTCTGGAGCCTCACCCTCAGGCGATCCGCTAAACGTCAGTGGCGCCCATGTATTCGGCTACGCCTCCGACGGTCCTCTGCAAGTTTCGCGGTGTTGAGAAGGCCTCCTCCCTCCTCAGGGCCCTCCGCCATGTCCTACATCGCCGTCGGCTCAAATGCACATACCAGGCGATTGATGTGCAGCTGGGGACGCCAACGATGGGCAGATATCTCCACCTTAGCGCAGAACTCACGCATATCGTGGGAGGCATCGACGGATCTGAGTTTGTTGGTCCTCATGTGCTTCGGCAATGCCGGCTCCGACATGCATGTTGAGCAGCAGCGCTTGTGCTACTAATTACTCCTCTTCCTCTGTGTCGCTCTCAGCCGGATATTGTGGAAGAACAAGGCAACATCTCCTCCTGGAGCAACATGTTTGCCGGATCCCAGGTCATTGTGCCAAATCCGTTAGAGGCGTCCCCGTCGCATTGCTCTCCTCCTCAAGGAATGCAGTTGTTGCTGCCGCTCTTGCTTTCTCTCTCTTTTCATGAGCATGTCGTCGTCAGCCTAGATATAGGAGCATGATCCAACTGTAATCTTTTACATAAGATTCCTCCTCCGAGGAAACAGCAACAACGCCATCGCTGGTTGTAGGGTCCATGATGACGATCTTCTCCAGCATGTAGCCGCATGTGCCCCGGAACCATCTGCTCTAAGCCGCTGCAGACGTGCCTTTCGCGCGTCGGGGTATGGCAGCGCCGGTGCTGGAACCAGGACTCGAACCTTGCTCTGATACCAAATGTTGGACCAGGAGAAGATGCGTACCGAATAGAGAGGGAACAAAGGAAAGAAGAAAGAAAATAGGGGAAGAACTTCTGTCACATAGAACCAAACCCATGCATGTACATTGATTAGCAAAGGTGTTTTATAGACAAAAGTTTAACTTTGAGTAGAAATAGAAGAACTAATCCTAATCTAACTTTATCTTCTAATCCTAATACAATTTATCTCCTAATCAAGATTATCATTCCAACATACTCTCTATTATACATACATACTACATACATAATGTTAGTTTTCTATAATAATGTTAATTGCTATTATTGCAAACTACACATGGCCCTTGAGTTGCCGCTCAATAGTAGGAAGTATTGTTGCTTCATGTTTGACATGGGTTTCCTTGTGTCATTGTTGCATCATGAACCCAAAGTTAACAAAATTTATTAAGAAATAATGTTTTACAAATTTATATCTAGCGGATTATTCAAAGCATTAAAAATATCAAATTATATTACAAGGTGAGCAATAAAATTATATCTATTCCAAAAGTCAAGTTATGGACATACAAGTTTAGAGACTCATGTGTGTGCATATGTAAACTTAAGTGTCGAGTCCGAGTTCATTTGTATGAAAAAGTTCTTGCTGAGAGCTTCACAGCCATAGCTAGGTATGTGATCTAGGGCGAAGCTTCAGATACTATGGTGACAATAAACAAGGTTATATGATAGTTACTCATAAATCCAAGATTTTGGGTACAACATGAACAACATGAGTAGTCAATCACTGAAATAACTTCATACAAGGATTTTGGGTACATCATGAAATAGCTTCGAGACTACGACCTTCTTCTTGACGACTCTCCACCATCTAGGTGAGTCTCCATGACTCTTTTAGTTATCAAAAGTTCAAACCATATCTATATATCAAAGAGAAATCCATTACAAGGTTCAACTCGGTATAGCATATACATGACTACTTTATATGGTGAAGAATAAACATCAAACAAGTTTAAAGTTCATCCCAAAAACTAGGAATAAAATGTACAAACATATCCTAGTGAAGAAAGTGATGCCATAAGTCTCATTAGATTACCCATGAGAATCCCAATCTTTTGAGCCTCCAAAATTTTCTCCTCTTCATTTCACGCTCAAAATTCTCTTGTCCAAGCTTCTTTCACACCTACCTCTCAGATTTTATTTATAAGCTTTTTGAAATCCCCCAAGGTTTATAATCCAAATTGAGCTGAGTTGGAATAAAAATCTTCATGGGGCATGAAAGGTGATATTACTTGGTAGAATAGGGTTATTCTCGCAGAGCGACATACCGAAAAAAAGATTCATTGCCCATTAAGCGAACTCCTCTTTGAAAAGCAATCCTTTGATCGCTCTTGTGAGAATTCTTCATGTCTCATGAACCATGTAATTGTTGTCCCTATATGCACTCATGACCAATGAACTCAATTTTATAGCTCGTGAATTGAGTGATAAATATAAATTATATCTCGAAATTCGACTCTTTCATTAAATCTCGTGCCTTCTCACCCTTGTACAATAAAAAACACCAAAACAATTCAAAAGAAACTCGTGGACTAAATAAATAAAGAATATGCAATGATTATGAGGGAAAAACTATATTAAATGAATGCATATTTTGCATGTATAAACTCCCCCGAGCTTAGGAATGACAATTAGCAACAACCCTAGACAGATCTCAAGAACCAAGGAGTTCACTTGTAGCATCCACTTCAATAATCAATAGTTTTCTTCTATCACTCTTCATAGTCACAATATCTCATCATGTTTCAAACACTCCAAATTTTATAAACTTTCTGAAACTCAAAGATTTTTAAATTTCATGCAAAACGAGAACAAAATAAATTGTAGTGTAAATAGAAAAAAAAATAGGTTTATAGATACTGGAGCTTTTATTGACAAATAATTTAGTTGTTCCTCCATATGATGTTCCTCTAAAAGTCCTTGCCTAAAACGTTTGATAGTGTTGGTCTTGTCCCCTCGTTTGTGAAGTGGTATATTTCATTAATTATGTCAAAGAAGGCAGAAAAAAAGTCTTGATTATACAACTAGAAATCGATGGCCCATTCGAGATGACACTAGTTACTGTTGAGGGATGCCTTAATACCAATTGCCTAAGGTCGTCTACTTTGGGAGTTATAAATCAGAAGTCTACTACATGAACCAAATAGTGCAATATGGAGAAGGTCAACTGTTCGAGGATCCATTGGTTGAAAGTTCGTTACACGAACTTCCATGTGAAATCCTAATTGAAGACTAGAACTTGCAAAAACAAATGTTTATTTTTCCTTTGAAAAGAGTATAAGCTCATTCGATACTAACATATTCAACATTAATGAAACTTAGAGTTCTTGAGACAAGTAAAGTTTGCATCTTCCTTTAGAAACAACATTACAAAGACCAATTAAAATGCTTAAAAATAAGAAAAAAAACTAGATATTATGATTTGTGCATGAATTTCTTGCATATATTTTGTATACATTTAACTGCATTATTTGCATGTTTTTCATTTTTTTATAGTTCATTTAAGATGTCTTATTTGAATCAATGATCGACCTAAAATTCATTTTTTTATTATTGATTTGGAAAATGATACAAAAAGATGTCATCTTTCAAAGAAGTTGTCATTGAAATGAAATCACTTTAAGGGATTGTGAAGTGGATTTAAGGGGGTGTGTAATGGAGTTATCTCAACTTATTTTTTATTTCTTAAATAATAAATTAGAATTATAGTGTTGGAATTAGATAGTTCTCATGAAATCAGTAACTCTACTCATTCACTTTATTATTAGAATTACTAATGCACTTGCTAGTGTGTGCTATCATAATTTTTGCATCAAGAACTAACATAATAGTTCTAAGATATAGCCATTACCTTAATACTTCTCTAATTTGGTTTAGGGCTTGTAAGGCGAGTGGAGGATTCTTCATTGTTGAATTCCTCCTTGTTTTTTCAGTCTTTGATGATATCCTTCCAAAAGAGGTTGAATCTCCAATGTTGAGCCCATTGATCATGAAAAAAGGCCGTGTCAAACTTGATTTGAGCTTTACTGGGAAAAATTTGAGATTACAAGTATAAAGAAGAATATTATCTCTAATGCAAGCATAATTAAACATTTATTTAGACCTATATTTAGGTTTACTTTAGTTAATTTTATCATTGAATGCATCATTTTAATAGGTTGTTTGTTATTATGTTTTTAATCATAGATCTGCACAACTTTCCTATTTTGTTATCTAGGACACACTAGGAAGAAATAACGAAACTAGTAGAGAAAATTGCTCCCAAATCGGATTGAAACTCAAGTTAGAATGAAAATAAGTAAAGTTGCGTTGGTCTGTAACAAAATTTAATGGTTATTGAATGGATTTATTATGTTGACATAAGAAGACTTTGAGTCCTTTGACGAGCGAGCATTGTTGCCATCATTTAGTGGACCTTGATGAAGTGAATTCATCATCAAGATGTTGGTTAGGAGCATTGTCTATGAATACCTAGTGCAATGACGATGCAGCTTCTAGAAACCAAACACTCGCTTGGCTGTAGCGGAATGAGAGAGGAGAGGAGAGGTCGTGACTCTCTCTCCCTCGATTCTGTCGCATAGACGTCTAGGGAGGAAAATGAACCTTTGGCATCATCAACAAATCTATCACCATATGTCTTTTACATTATCCTCCAAATTCCCTTTCATTCTTTCAATTTCCTTCTGCTTCTTTCTCCTTCTCTATTTCCTCTCTCCCTTGGCACCTTTGACGGCTACAATAGATGGAGGAATAAGGATAGACATCATTGTCCAACAAATTTAATTTTTCTTACTAGAAAAAGGGAACATTACAAGATATTTATAAATTATTGGTAGCTTTCCCAACCATAACTAGGTATGCGATCAAGGGCGAAGCTTCATATACTATTGTAACACCACCGATCCATTTAAGATATTGTTCGCTTTTGATCCATATGGCCCGCACAAATTTAAAACGCGTCTTGAATGGTAAGGGAGGATGTGACCATCTCCGTGTTTTGTCCATGTGGGACTAACTTTCATTCTCATCATCATCTTGGGGTCTTACAATCTTCCCCCCTTCGGGGCTCAACGTCCTCGTTGAGTCGACCCACATGGTTCAAGTGAGCACGCGAGATTGACTCTGATACCTTCTGTAACACCCCCGATCCATTCAAGATATTGTTCGCTTTGGATCCATATGGCCCCCACGAATTTAAAACGCGTCTTGAATGGTAAGGGAGGATGCTACATATAAGCACATGACCACCTCCGTGTTTTGTCCATGTGAGACTAATTGGGGTCTTACAATCTTCCCCCCTTCGGGGCTCAACGTCCTCGTTGAGTCGACCCACATGGTTCAAGTGAGCACGCGAGATTGACTCTGATACCTTCTGTAACACCCCCGATCCATTCAAGATATTGTTCGCTTTGGATCCATATGGCCCCCACGAATTTAAAACGCGTCTTGAATGGTAAGGGAGGATGCTACATATAAGCACATGACCACCTCCGTGTTTTGTCCATGTGAGACTAACTTTCATTCTCATCATCATCTTGGGGCCTTATAATATTTGTAACGCCCCCAATCCCATTCAAGAAATTATTCGCTTTGGGCCCATGGCCCGCACAAATTTAAAACGCGTCTTGAATGAGAAGGGAGGATGCTACATATAAGCCCATGATCACCTCCATGTTTTGTCCATGTGGGACTAACTTTCATTCTCCAATCTTCCCCCTTTGGGGCTCAACGTTCTTGTTGAGTCGACCCACATGGTTCAAGTGAGCTCGCGAACGCGAGGTTGGCTCTGATACCAATTTGTAACGCCCCCAACCCCATTCAAGAAATTGTTCTCTTTGGGCTCATAGCCCGCACGAATTTAAAACGCGTCTTGAATGAGAAGGGAGGATACTACATATAAGCCTATGACCACCTCTATGTTTTGTCCATGTGGAACTAACTTTCATTCTCATGCCTTACAACTATGGTGGCAATAAACAAGATATTTATAAGTTAAAGTTATATGATAATTACTTATAAATCCAAGATTTTGGGTATGACATGGACAATATGGGTAGTCAAATCAGTTCATCCCAATCTCGATCATTATCAAGAGACCTTTTTCAGTTGTTGTGAATTACCAGTTCGAGACCATGAGTCTCAATCTCAAATCTTGTAGTGGAAACCTAATTTGTTAACACAAATATTGGACATCACAACAAAAGAAGCATACAACACTTGGTCTATTGTGATTAACCCTAGTAAAATAACATGAAATATGATGTAGGCCAAGGTTGTTAATTCTCGAGTTAACCCAAATTTAGCGGTTCAGACGAACAACATGATTTAAGTAGGCAGAGAGTCTTACATGACATAAATATATTCTTAGACTCTACTTGTAATTTTGATAAAAAAAACTATCCAATATCTTATTTTTGCCAAAATTAATTTGATAAAAAAACCTATGAAATATCTCATAAATTCGAAATTGATTTTATTTCTTCCGTCCCTTATGTTCCTGTTGAGGAGGAAGGATAGACACTAGTTGAGTCCATAACTAAGACACCACGCGCAGAAATGATCATACAAAAAAAGGTGATCTAACGATGAGTTTTAGTTTTTTTATCAATGATCGTTGAAATCGTTTTATCAACGTTATGACAATTACAAGATGTGTCTTCAAAACTGAATTATAAATATATACAAAAAAAAACAAAAGAAAACAAGTTCTTTGATCGAACTCAAATAAAAATATGTTAATTCCTTTCAATCCTAACACAAAAGCTTCTTAATTGGGGGTAACAAATAATTAAAATATGATGAACAGAAACGTATTGGATTTATAGAACCCAGCGGAATAAATTTGGTGACAGGATATTATAAGAAGATTTGTGTTCAAATTAAATAAATTGAATTGAAAATATATACATACATTAAACCAAAAATTAAACTTCTTCTCTAAGCTAAAAGTTGTGGCTGCTAATGATGAATTTTTTCATCTGTTAATCCCTATGAATTATCCCAACACAAATTAAAGACTCCGTCCGTCTTGGGCCAAGAAATAAGACGTACGTAATTACAAAATTATAAAAATTAGAACTCTTGAGAAACTAACTAAGTGCATACATGAATTCGTCCATCCATCGAGGAGCAGCTCACTATCCATCCGATCAAGCCATTCTTTATACAGATATTGCAGAACAAGCCAAGACTTAATTTCTTCTTGGTGGCGTCATGTTGCACCCGCCGCTTCGCGCCTTGTTTTAACTCTGTAAATTCCAAATAATTGGCAAAAGTTACTGTAGTCTTTACTGTGAAGCCCAACCGCGCCGCAGCCCGTTAACACGCGCGTCGAGACGGTCTCCTCGACGGATCCGCCCAAAGAAATATTTAAACGCTTTCGTATTTTTCTCTCTCCTGCTTGCTCTAATCGCCTTCCGCTTGTGTGCAGGTTCTAGGGTTTGGACACTGTCCGACGGTGATGTCCGGCGATGTAAGCGCGAAGGATGATCGATGAAGCTCCGAGTCTC
>LTAE01006406.1:0-16965 GCA_001647135.1 Pontederia paniculata
GGCGACACATGTTCGTGATGATGATGCTAGTTGCACATGAGTAGTGGTCCTAAGTCAAGTTGTCTGTAGTTTATTTCCTTTCCAAATAATGTAATAGTTATTTATGAGACAAATCACGTTATCTAAGACTTCCGCAATTATTCTATGTTATAGAAAGATGTTTCATGAAATTTTATATTTCCGCATTATGTTGACTAGTCTTTTTAGTCAACCTTTAAGTCAAGTATCAATATGATGTGTATCGTCTTCAAGTCCACATTTTTGCCACGTGGCGGAGTGTGGATTTGGGGGCGTTACATCATATGAGTTGGTGAGTTATATCTCCATAGTTCATATTTTTCATTTCACCGACTCATATCTCCATAGTCATATTTTTCATTTCACTCAATTGTTGAAATTATGATGGATGGAATTTTTTGACAAAATTATCTTTTCAAATAATATTTTATAATTCTACTCTAATTCATTCAAATTGTGATGGAAGAACATTCTAGATTTATTTTTTATTAATCTTTTTTTATTTTATTTTATAATTATTTTATAGTCTCATATGCTTAATTTCTATTTGTTCATGTTTTCTTTGTCATGTTGCTTTTTTTCCAAAAAAATTGGATCTATTGATTTACTCTTATATTTATTTCTCATCTTCAATCTATTTTATTTTTTTTAATTTTAATATAATAAAAAATAAAAAAATTACGAAAGAGAAATACAAAAATCAATTAAAGGAAAAAATATTAAAGATAAGAGAAAGTAAGAAATATAAAGAGAAAGAGAAAAAAAGATACATAAAAATAGAGAAAATTTTACGAAAGGATATTAAGTGAAGATTCAAATAAATATATACCATTATTATATATAGTATAGATCATAAACAATAAATATAAATAAAGTAAAAATGCAAGACGATGTTTAATTTAGCGCATCAACTATCATAAACGTTTATCCAAATATAAATTAATAATAATCCATCACACTCCACTTCTCAATCTCATACTCCATCATCATATTCCAATTCTTCATTAGTTAATTGTCAAACAAAGTCTTAATTTAATAAAAAAATATGTGAAAAAATACTAACTTCAAAATTTATGTACGAATGGAATAATAAGCTAATTGTAAAGTTGAATAAAGGTAAATGTTATTTATTATGAACAAAAGAAATTTAATATCTACACGAAATAACAAATAGAAATGTATAATGTCGTACATATATGTTATAAATTATTATGAAAAATTCTACATAAAATAAGAAAATAAGAGGTGGGAGAAGATAGGAGTTATTTCCAATCGCTCCCTTGTACTATGAACTATAAATTTACTATTTGTCATATCTAAATGTTTTTATTTCATATTTAATTATGAGCTACAAGTTTGCTCATAAATTATTTTATATATTATTCATGAGAATAATTTTATAGTATTTAATTTTTTTGCAAAAAAAAATTATTACCTTATATTTTATTTATAATATAAATTATTTATTAGTATACTTTTTTAAATGAAAATATTATTATTGAAATATTACTTCATGAGATTCATTTTATATTATTTATTATTTTATTTAATAAAAAGTTTTATAAAAGAAGTTTATGAAAATATTATTCATGACATTAATTTTATATTAATAGTTAATTATTTTTTAAATAATTTTAAATGATATTTTTTTAGAAAATATGATATTATTAATTTGTGAGATTAATTTTATATTAATATATATTTTTTTAATTAGTTAAGTTTATCTTTGTTAAAAATACTTTTTATATTTATGTTCCTCACCTTTTATCCAAACATCAAATAGAACTTATCTATAGTCATTACATTTCAGTTCATTCAAACACTATTAGATATAATCTATTAAATCAAATTATTCACTTAAACTCAAAAATCTCAAGTTCTATGTTTCAAATAGAGCTTTTGAGTTTCGATTGTGTTCCATTCTTGTCTCATGATGACATGGAAATTTTGCCTTCACATTGATGTTGGGTTCATTTAATATCAAGTAAATCAAGCATAATATATAGTTTTTAATGTTATTAAAATGTATAATTTTCCTTTTTGTTATCTTCTAACTAAGTATACAATTTTATTTATTTTGTATGTAATTCATTTTTTTTATAAGTACATGATTTTTTTAAAGTTGCATATGTTTTTACAATATTTTTTCATACTTATTTATTTTAAAATTGTCAATATAATTGATTGGATGATTATTTTGTAAATAATTTGTACTTTCACTACTATATCATTATTAATAAGTACTTGTGAAAAATGAAAATTCAGTTTAGAAAAATATCGAAATAATTATCTCATTGGTTTTTCTATTGAACATTATTTTTTTCAGTTATATTTTCGTAAGATACTTTATTTAAAATAAATTAGGAAAGTTATTCACATCGAAGTATATTCTTTGTCCCTTTTACACATCTCGTGGAAAAAATTACATTGAATCTAAAAAGAGAATTCTTGAATATATATATTATGAATTATATTTAGAAATATTTAGTTGCATCCTTCTTAATGATAAAAGAAATAGTAATAGACATTTGATTATTCCTTTAAAGTTATTAGATACCAAAAGACATATCATTATTATATATTTTTATCATTTCTCTTGGGATCTATATATTGTATGGCTAAACTTTCAAATTTATTTCAATGATAATTTTATCTGAAAAGATATCGTAGGTAATGTATAATTCTGAATTTTGTAATTTGTTATCATTAGTCGCCATATCTTTTTATCTTTGTCTCACAAGTCCTTATTCCCCTGCTAAACCATCGGATTTCCATAGGTAAGCTTATACCTTTTAGGTTAAACGATTTTCATCCAGGTCATTTCTTATTTGCTAATGACCTATTGAAGTTGATGCCACTCAATCAAATAGTCAAAATCTTATATCCATTTTTCATCAATACAGATATAAGATGAAGCTTTACTGAATATTCTGATTCCTTAATTTCTTCAATTTGCATACTTGCATTTACCAAGGATCATTGATTGATATGGATGAAGTATACACATGGCATTGCTACTATAAAGTCAGTGTTTAATTTTTTGAATTGTGTCATCCCCACACCCGGTAGTTGTAGATGGTCAAGTTAGTGTAAGCTCTAGGATACTCAAGACATCATAATGTTCAAAATTTCTTCTGGAAGCTATGTCATGGTAAATTGGCTGTCAAAATTTGGATCATTAATTATGATTAGTCTATTTCAACTACATGTGTTCTTTGTGACCAAAATCCTAAAACTATTGAACATGTATTTTTCTTCTTGCCCAGTGACAATGTAGTTGTCATATATCTTCTAGCAACAATTGTCAATTCATGATTTCAAGGGGACTAGTTACTTTAAGGATTGTGACATCTTAAACTCATCTAGACAAGCTCTGAGATACTCTGGCCACCCCAAAAGTTTAAAACAGATTCTGAAAGCTATGTCATGATAAATTGGCCATCAAAACTTGGATTGTTAATTATGATCAGTCTTTTTCAACTATATGTATTCTTTGTGACCAAAATATTGAAACTATTAAACATTTATTTTTTTTTCCTGCCTAACGATAATGCAATTGTGGTATATCTTCCAGCAACAAATATTTTATGCCTTCACTTTTTTTCAACTTATGGTCTCAATAGGTCGGATTACCTGAGGGTTGTGACATCTTAAACTCATTTAGACAAGCTCTCTTTACTTATCGTTTTCTATCTTTGTGGGATTTGGCAATGAAGGAACGAAACTTTGTACAATTCAAAATATTCATCTACATCTGTTGTGTGGGCTTAGGTTAGGACAATTATGAGGAAATCATTTCACATCACCGTCCCGATTGATCCCAACCCCCACTCTACCCGCTTATCGACTATGGCTTCGATGGGAGCCCCTTCTCTGTTATGTGTAAAACTTAATACAGACAAGTCTTTTAAGGGACCCGAGGAGGTTGGGGTGCAAATCTTCTACGTCGATCGCCTAATGGAAAGCTTATATTTGCAGGTGCAACGAGCAGAAGCTTCTTCATAGTCCTAGAAGCTTATCTTTGCAGGTGCAACGAAAGCATGGGTCCTTAGATGTGGACTCCACTACTTTAGTAAGGGATTCAAGAATGCGTGGGTCGAGATGGACTCGTCGAACCTTGTCTCCATCCTTCTCACGATTTCTGCTTGTCCATAATAATTTTTGAATGTTTTGGAAGATTGCTATATTGTATTTCACAACTTGGAGCATTTTGATTTTAAGCAAGTTTACCGCGAAGCTGACCAAGCTGTAATTTTTTTTGACAAACTTAGTTAGATCTCATTTTAGCAATGTGTTTTGGCATAAGAATCCACCTCGTGGTTTCCTAGATAAAATGATATATTTGGTTAATGGATTTTTTATTGCTAATAAAATTGAACACTGTAAATTATTCCCGACTCTGTTAAGAGACTATTGACATTTTAAATATAGATAAAATATGTAAATAAGCCATAACTCCATCCCAATTGTGAACAAAGAATTATTTCCTTTTTCTTGGGACTTTCAGCTTTGGGGTCTTTAGCATGATCATAGACACCAATGGGCCTCACTATACTAGGCCTTTAGCATGGGCCAAGAGAAGAATTGTTCCCGCTCTTGATTTGCCATAATTAACTATATTTTAATATTTTTTGGATTATTTGTGAGCCAACGTGATTACTAGTATCTAATTAACTAAATTAAGTTAAAAGTACAGGTAACACTTCTTTCAACGATATATTTCAAGTTCAAAATAAGATTATTAGCTATGTCATTTTCAACTCTTTAATTTACAAGTTACAACCGGCTTACCAACTTTCCTTAAATTAATATATATATATATATATATATATATATAATAGCAGCTGTATCCACCTAAGTAACATCTTTTATGGAGGATGCTACTGGGTTGGATTAAGAGATATAAGAGTCATGATTAGGTTATGGGCATATATTCCACTTGGAAACCACCATGCGTTGGATATGGAACAATGGAATAGAGACTTCGATGACGACATAATAAGTATGAGCGGAATAACAAAAAAAAACAACACTCATTTTGTTCCCTGTGTCGATGTTAAATCATGGGTGGATGTAGTTGCCGAACCCGAAAGCATACCGAGGATTTCCTTAAGAACATATTGGGTATGAACGTTCGGAATAATCATTCAACAATAATGAAAAATATTCTTTTTCAGTTTAATTTCGGCGAGAAAACATGTGCTTTCTGTTTTGATCAGTTTGTTTTTATTCCACTTGTTAATCCTTGGCAGCTTTTGAGGCAAGTAACTTTAATATCCAAATTAATTAATTCGTTAATAATTCTGATTAATTCAATTCGATATGATGAATGGATAAATTAGATATATTCTCATTCCAATTTCCTTACTATTCTGCCGGGTAGGGATAGGGTGACTATTCTGCCTACGTGATTACTTGTATCTAATTTGTAGGAATTATAACATAAATAATTCAACTATAAACGATATACGAAATACCTCTTACAACAGAAACATCGAATGTCGGAGCCGAAAGTAATTATTTCACGAACACCAGCAGCACGTCGGTCTGTCCTCGTCGTCGAAAACTAAGTAATGTGGACTTAGAACTCTATGTCACAACTCAATTGTCTTAGACAAGAAACATCAAATGACAAACTTTTGCTCTTTTGTCGTGTCCTTCAATGCATGAGTATTTGATCCTTTTATAGTGCAAGGTGAGGGAGAGAATAAGTAATGTGCATTATGACATGGATGCCATTTGGCCTCCCATAGTTAATGCATGACCTTTGGGACTTTGCATGTCATTTGGTCTCCCATGGTTAATGCATGACCCTTGGGTCATTGCATATAAATGCACATCAATAAATGACCCTTGAGTCATTGTATGCACTCACTTCAACATAATTAATTAAATTAAATTAAAAATACAGGTAACATTTCTTTCAACCATATATTTCAAGTTCAAACTAAGATTATTAACTATGTCACCTTTAACTCTTAACTTACAAGTTACAAGCCGCTTACCAACTTTCCTTAATTTGAAAAAAAATATATATGGAGCCAGCAGCTGTATCCACCTAAGTAAGATGATAATGGTTGAATTAAGAGATGTAAAAGGCATGACTAGTGTTATGGGCATATACTCCACTTGGAAACCATCATGTGATGGATATGGAATAACGGAATAGAAACTTTGATGACGACTTCATAAGTATGAGCAGAATATAAAAAAACAACACTCATTTTGTTCCCTGTGTGGATGTATAAATCATGAGTGGGTGTAGTTGTCGAACCCAAAAGCATACAGGGAATTTCCTTAAGAACATATTGGGTATGGATAAGGATGTTTAAAATATATAAAAATAAATTATAAAAAAAATATGATTAAGATTTGAATTCTAGATCTCAACATACATTATTAATTAGAAAATTATACTACTCTATTAGTATTTTATTTTATTTATTAATTATAATTACTAATATATAGGAGGATCGAAGTCCCTCGTGGATCGACCTTAACGTTTGAAATAATCATCCAGCAACAATAAAAAATGTCCTTTCTTTTTCAATTTAATTTCGGCGAGAAAATATGTGCTTTCTGCTTTGATCAGTTTGTTTTTATTTCCACTTCTTAATCCTGGGCAGCTTTTGAGGCAATTAACTTTTAGTCTTTTATATCCAAATTAATTATTTTTTTAATAATTCTGATTAATTCAATTCGATACGATGAATGAAAAATTAGATATATTCTCGTTCTATCTTCCTGACTATTCTGCCGGATAGGGATAGGGTGACTATTCTGCCTAATTGAACTGGAATAAGGACACACATGTGGTAGATTGATGGCCCTCTGTTCTCATCTTTTCACAACCGATCTGAACACGACACCAACCAAAAGGAGTTATTGTGATGTTTACACTGACAAAAAAATATCACATGGAAATCCAATGCCTTAAAGTTCGTGTTCTTATATTTTTATGTAATAGGTTTCAAGTTATAGGACACGAAATCTCAGGAGTAGTGAGGTATTATTCCAAGAGCAGAAAGGAGGAGGTTGATGGGGATGAAGCTGTGCAAGCAACTTGCACTTTCTTGTCTGATCAAAGGAGATGGGGATGGGTGCCTAATAAAAGTCTCTTGGATCAAAGTTGAACGCTGGTTAAATTATCAGCTGACCTTGAAATCTTGTTTGTTTTAGTATGCTTTGTCGTTCTGATAGACATCCAACATCCTTTTATGATTTTAAAAAGAAACAAGAAAGATCCACACTGACCAGATAAACGTTTTTTTTATTATTATTTTTTCAACCCATGAAGGCATGGAATCATTATTAAGTGCCAAATGGTTTTGGCATATACGCACTGAAACACTGAATCCCTGTTTTTTTTTTTCATTTTCACACTCCTACTGTAGTTTTTCTTTTTCCCTCACATGTACACTGTAAATTCTTCTGTGTCCAAATCTTATGCTGCCTGCACAAATCTAGTTAATTTCCCAACTTTATTGATTTTGGCAACAAAATATTGTAGGTGAAAGCAATTAGAGCCAGATGAAATTTTAAATAAAAAAGTCATTTAGTTATTTTTGCAAAAAAAGTCATATTTTTTGGGTCCCTATGTCTTTTATCAGTTTTTTATTCTATATATTGATGATATAACAGATTTTATAATTTATTATCATATAAGAATTCTCATGTCATAAACCTCTTTGACATATATTAAATGAAGTAATTTTATATGTATTAGAAGATATTCAATATATATGTATATACTTACATAATATTAATAGAATACGTCATCATCGATATGATGGTTTTTTTGAATTTAAAAATAGGTTATTTTTTTTCAAATGTTAAAAATATATAAATTTTTATACCAAATAAAATGAAATGTTTAAATTTTCAAAATTTTATTTTTTAATGACACCCTTATAAAACATCATATATCCAACAACTTGGAAAACATACATACTTATCGCCACCCCCACCTAATCCTCCCTCATTCTTCTCCCCCCAACTCATTTATTAGGCCAACATCATACTAATCTCATGTCACCTACCCCAAATTTAACGACCAACAGAGGAGCGGGGATAATTTAATTGCCACGTCCTTTTAGCTTGAGATCCTCGAACTCTTTGCATTAGAGTCATCCGTGAGTCCTTTTTTACCTACTACTTTGAGTTAAAGAAATAATAATAACTCTCTAATCACTCGAAAACAAATGGTAAAAACTAAAAAGAGAAAAAAAGAAGAAAAAAGGGAAGATATGTTGAGTCTGATGGTCTTCTAGATTCGATATGGTCAGCACTCGTCAATCCATCTCTGCTCTCTCATGTGCGCCATTTTTAGATTCTTGTGTGTGTGAGTCTGAGTGGTGGGGGCAACGACTCCCTGCACACGCGAATACGATCACAGAGGACACCCATCAAACGCAGCGCTGCAGAGATCGGCTCGGTGCCCCCATCTTTCTTTTGCTGCTTGCGCTTTTTCTTGGTTGAGCTGCTCCTACTCGCTCAGTCACATGGCCGCTCGCTGCGTCGTCGCTCTCCTCTCGCGTCCGCTGGCCGTCCTCTTCGTCACGCTGCCTCTGCTCTGCCGTGCCAGGGACGTGCTCACGTCCGGCCGGCCATTGCGAGACGGCGAGACGTTGGTTTCTGCCGGCAGCGTCTTCGAGCTCGGTTTCTTCAGCCCCGACAGCACCTCCAAGAGGTACGTCGGCATATGGTATTACAACTTCTCCACCGATACGGTCTTGTGGGTTGCCAACAGAAGGAACCCAGTCATCGGCTCCTCCGGGTCTCTCGCCATTAACGCAACGGACGGCAACCTCGTGCTACTTGACGCCGCCAAGAATGTTCTGTGGTCGTCGAACGCTTCCATGCCCTCCGGCAAGTCCTCGGCCCAGCTCATGGACACTGGCAACCTGGTCATCAACGTCTCAGGAAGCACCGCGTGGCAGAGCTTCGACAACCCGGCCGACACTTACATGCCGGGCATGAAGGTCGGGCTGGACCTTCGGACGGGGGTGAACCAGATGATAACCTCCTGGACGAGCGAGGTCGACCCTGCGCCGGGAAACTTCTCCATGGGCATGGATCCCAGCGAGTCCACCCAAATCTTCATATGGGAAGGGAACAAGCCGCGGTGGCGCTCCGGACGGTGGAACGGGCAGGTGTTCATTGGCATACAGGGCATGGTGCCCCAGTACGTGTACGGGTTCAAGCTCAGCAATTTCGTGCAGGAGCAGAAGATGTACTTCTACTACAACGCTTTCAACAGCTCGCACCGTTACGTATTGACGTGGGACGGCATCGTTAAGCACATGATTTGGAGGAAAGATACGAACGAGTGGTTCCAGTACTGGGCGCAGCCCCTCACCGACTGCGAGGTCTATAACCAATGCGGGAAGTACGCTAGTTGCAGGGACGGGGCTGCTCCCATATGCAGCTGCTTGCGCGGGTTCGTGCCCGTGTCGAACGACGAATGGAAGAGTGGGAATTGGTCGAGCGGGTGCAGACGGAGGACAGCGTTGGATTGCGGAACGGCTAATAGTAACAGCAGCAGCAGCAGCAGCGGATGGGGAGGAGGAGATCGATTCTTGAGAATGCAAGGGGTGAAACTGCCGGACCTGTCGGATTGGAACATTGACATAGTCGACATAAATGGTTGCCGGGACAGCTGCTTGAGGAATTGTACATGCACAGCATACGCGTTCGTCTCAGGGATTGGGTGCTTGATCTGGGGCGTCGATTTAGTGGACATCCATATGTTCTCCAGCGACGGGAACGACCTCTATCTCCGGCTTTCTAACTCTGAACTTGGTTTGTGTGACTTCCCCTAAGCTCCCTTTCTTATTCCTTTTAACTTTTGGTACTACTGAAATCGTCTCAGTGATATTAGTGTTTGACATGAGACTTGAGATCACACCAGACAAAGAATTGCCAAAGAGGCATTTACACAAACAAGCAAAAAATTCTGCTATCTACAATGCGATTCATTCAATTATGGTTCATAGCAACTAGAGATAATAGTGTTGCCCCTGTCATATTTACATTCTAATTCTCTGTCATGCTCAGATAACTAAACAATTAATAGCAGGTAGCATTGTAACTTACTTGTATTCTATGTTTTTCTTCATAGTTTGGTTTTATGCAACAATATCATAGTTATACATGATGTATGTAGAGGTGACCAGAGAGCAAATGGCCTTGAAAGATCTGATTCTTCTGTTTACACAAGCTACTAGGCAGTGTGGATCTTCACTCATAACTATCTTCTGGCCTAAGCCTAATGCTGTTTTACTTCTATTATTCTTCACCTTCATTTTGGTTAATTTGCTTCTAAAGACACTTCTAAAGGACTTAAAATCGATCATCCATACTTAATGCAAGCTGATGTGATGCAGGTGACCATAAAACGGTGAAGGTTTTCATCATAGTAATTGCTGTTGTAATACCCATCCTTCTATTAGCATGTACCTTTGTATTCTGGAAATGCAGGCGGAGAATCAAATGTATGGCGTTTCAACATCTTTTGCTATCCTCTATGCCAATTCGAATTATTAAGTCTCAATTGTTGATGTCAAATTGTTTTGTCAGATATCTTTAGGAAACCTGTTAATGAAGAACAAGCATTAGTGCATTCAAGCAGATTTCCAGAAGTAGTAGTGCCAAATGGTTCGACATCAACAAGAACTCCAGAGGAAAATAATGAGGAGAAATTCGAAGAGTTACAATTGTGGAGCTTTGATTCTGTACTAAATGCCACCAAGGAGTTCTCAGACTCATATTTGATTGGTGGAGGTGGATTTGGACCTGTATACAAGGTAAAAATCTGTGTCAAACTGGAGTATTTTTTGGCTCTAGATCCTTGGCATGCTAGTGGGCTGCTATATATATTAGATAAAATTGTGCTTCCTTTTTCGGGCATTGATTATTGAAATTAAACCTAAAAAGATTCATATTTGACCATAGGGAGTGCTGCCTGATGGGCAAGAAATTGCAGTCAAGAGACTAGCAAGGAGTTCAGGACAAGGTCTTGAGGAATTCAAGAATGAAGTGATTCTAATATCAAAGTTACAGCATAGGAATCTTGTTAAGCTCTTAGGCTGTTGCATTCAGATGGAAGAGAAGATCTTGATCTATGAATTCATGCCTAATGGAAGCTTGGATGCATTCATTTTTGGTAAGAGCTGTTGAGGATATCGTCTTAGTTTCATCCATTGAATTTTTTTTTTTTTTTGAAAGGATAATGGATCCATTGAAATGTTATTGACATGATCTTATTTAATGCTGAAACAGATCCAATGAAGAAAGGCCTTCTAGACTGGTCTACAAGGCACAATATCATTGAGGGTACGGCACGTGGTTTATTGTATCTCCACAGAGATTCAAGGCTTCGTATCGTTCATCGCGACCTAAAGGCCAGCAACATTTTGTTAGATGAAGAGATGAATCCTAAGATTTCAGATTTTGGGATGGCAAGGATATTCGGAAATGACGATAACGAGGCGAACACACAGCGAGTCGTCGGCACATAGTAAGTACTTCTACAAATCTATCAGTGCATCTGCATTTTGATACTGGAAATTGATGGCTGAAGAACATGTAATGCTGTCAAATGCAGTGGTTACATGTCCCCTGAGTATGCAATGCAAGGGCTCTTCTCTGTGAAATCAGATGTGTATAGCTTTGGGGTACTTGTACTCGAAATAGTAAGCGGAAATAGGAACAGCACATTTCGTCACCCCGAATTAACTTTGAACCTCACATCATTGGTAAAGCGCATATATCTGTGTATCTATCTCTCTGTTAATATCATTGAATCCAAACATATCAAAACCTGCATCTTGTCTTTGCTGGTAGGCCTGGAAGCTATGGAAGGAGGACAGACTTATGGAGTACATTGATCCAGTTCTGCTAAAATCATGTCAGAAGAGTCAACTTGTTAGATGCATCAACTTGGCTCTACTATGCTTGCAGGATCATCCGAATGATCGACCGACCATGGCAGCAGTCATCGCAATGTTGGAGACGGAGTCTGCTAGTAATTCTCTGCCCAGGCAACCGACTTTTACTACGGACAGGAGCTACACTGAAACAGACTCGACATCCATCGATCTTAATCTTATGTCAGCTAACACATCTGTTTCAACGATTATTGGAAGATAAATCCAGTAAGGATTCAATTAGAAACACCATCCAATAGCTCAAAATGATAATTCTTCATATTGTTTTTAGAGTTTCTGAGAATTCATTCCCTGCGAGTGCGGGTGCATTAGATGATAGAAAACAAATTAGGAGCTTATATTAGTGTCATCATAAATGTTACATCAGATTCCTGATAGTTATTGTATTGTGGTTAACACAGAATGGGCTATTTCCTATAAGCACAGTGCCGGTTGGTTCACTTATGACATTAACTCTTGATGTACCATCAGTAGGTATGTAAGTAGATGATTTCGGCTTCCTTTCAACTCTGAGATGCAAAATTCACATCCCAACAAACATTCCAACAAGCACAAATTAAGAACAAGGAAATACAGGAAGCATCTGATCACTTATGCATTCCTTGTTGTTTTGTTAATGATGGATGATATCATACACATATGTATGGATGCAAACATGTGAAGAATCAGGAGGAGAGGCCCCTCCCTGCAATGCTGCTTATGAATGAACTCCAGTCAAACCTAAGGGCGATTTATATAATTGTCCTTCTTCGAGAAAGGCATTCCATCCTTGGTAAGCAGAACTGTCACCAGCAACCAATCAAACACCAGAGGGTATTCATCACAGACTATACTGTTTGTTTCCCATCTCTGTCAGTCTATCTCACATGCGCTATTACAGGAGGAATAAAACAAAGGCAGGCAGGGCAGCTGATAACCATGACATTTTAGTATCTATCTCGTTATAAGATTTGATTCATCCACGATGTTGTAGCACAAAAAGTTCTGATAAGTCCTGTTAAGTTCTTATCTCGGGATTATGTACGTGTACAATTTTTTTTAGTCACACTTGTGAGGCGGTGAAAAATCGAATCTTTTCTGATTCACTTTTTAAAATTAAAATTATGAATGTTTTTTTTTTTCATTTTAATGATTTATAAGTAGATCCACTTACACAATTATTTTAGTTATTCTTTTTTTTAGTTGTTCCATAATATTCGGGGCTGTTAGCACTCAACTAATCTGTGTCGCCTCAAGTCGGACATTTGGATATGGTGGGTGAGACTCCCAATAAAAAATTACTATACGGAGAGGTTCGAACTCGAGATCTCCTTTAAACAAAAAAGAGCTCATTAATACTCTACCCCATGCCATTAATTATTCTTTGTTCATTATAAACTAAAGCATTTATGTACTACGTTTTAACACTTCCTGAAGTTTGGTCAGGAATAACAGTGTCATGAAAGTCAAGTTGCATCTATGTGCGTTCGAGTGATACATGCTTATTATGTTAAACTAAATGATTGTCCAATATTTAGTAAGTATAATTAATAATATCGACAATCAACTAAAATTCAGCATTATAAAATTTATTTTTAAATATACTTTTATATTATTTTTTTATTATTTATTATTTGTATGAATACACTTATTCTTTTTTACATCATATGACAAATTTTATTATTTTTATTAATTTATAAATTTTATTATTTGTCAACATTAAAATAGTTAAGATAAAATTTGTTATTTAATTTAGGTTACATATAACAATATAACAATGTAAAGTATTTAAATAATTATCTATACTCTTTTTAATTATTTTATATTTATCAACTGATTCAAATGATACATTTTTGTCAAATAATTTTATTAAATTTAATAATTAACTAACTACTAACTAGTTATTAATTGTTATTCATTATTAATTATTTAAATAATTGATACATGCCAAACAAAATCCTACAACATAGACAACGCTCCATTCAATTGATCGAACCGTGCGAATCTTTCTATTTATAAATAGCAATTAATCAATGCAGTATCAATCCTATATTCATCCAACTTTACCTATCATGCCCTTTGTTGTCCTCTAACTTTATTCTCTATCAGGTGATATGGTGTTGATGTGTAGAGAACATGAATTACCAAAGTGATTGTATAATTGATGATTGATACATGAAAAGAAAAAAAGAAAATAAAAGAAATATAATGGATAGAATTAATTGTAGTAGTATATCTTTAAAAAATTATGAAAAATAAAAAAAAACAAAGGAGTGTAAAAAGTCTTAACGATAACTACTTTCATGGGCAACCTTCAATAAATGTTGACCTTGAAAACTAATGCATATAAATATTTCGAAATTTCGATGTCAGACAAATTGTTACAACACTTCGCCATGCTTGTTATGACCAAGTATCAGACAAAAAAAAAGACCAAGTAGTTAAACCCCAAAAAATATGATCAAATAGCGTTGTACCACTGCAAATGCATATTATCGTTGGTGTAAAGTTGTAGACCATTATAATCTTAATTATAACAATCAGCAAGAGCAAATATGCACTCTGACGAAAGCAAGCGTCATAAATGTGCATGTTGGTGCCACTGTTCTTCATGATATGTTTCTCTTGTTATGGAGGAGCATTCAAGTTAAAAGGTAAATATATACATTTTTTTATTTAATCAAGGTGCTACCTACTTAAGTAGGTAATACTATATTACTTATCTTCTCAATCTTATGATATTAAATTCATGATAAATAAAAAAATATTTAAAAAAAGAATTAATATTTATAATAAATTTAATATCCTATGATTTATGATTGAATAAAAAGATAATATAGTGTTATCTACTTACTTAAGTAGATAGCAGCTTTATTTTTTTTATATTTTTAATAGCAACCAATTTTTATCAGATTGCAACTTCCCTTTTTTTTCCTTTTTAATCTATTATCTTATTTTATTTAATATAATAACTAATTATTAATTATTCATGACATTTGTATAATATTAAATTTTACTTTTTTTATTCATTTCGATCCAACTACACGGTGATAAAAATATATACCTAAAAGAAATCACGGCCTACATCTATATTTTTCTTCCACCATTATTTTTCCAGACAAAATGACCCCTCGATTTCTTGGATAACTAGGATTTTGTTTTCTTGGAACATGTTATATACTTGACTTTTATAATTCCAAGAAAAGAAATTGATCTCCCTTATAATATTAAATTATTCATTATTCATAATATTATTAGAAATCAATACGGGAAGATGACCCTCTAGGAATCACCTTGAACAAGTATTATTACCAACTTAGTCCAGCTGCGTTTTGGTCTTGTGAAGAAGTAAAAATAGGTAGGCAAAAATACTTCTTTGAAAATCCATGAAAAATAATTTGATATTCCTATGCTGTGAGTCGGAAAGTATTAATAAATTATGTATATATATAATATATAAGTCTAAGTCTTGAGAGAATTGATGTTACTGAAAGTGAGTTGAAGAAGTTTATACATACATACATATATGTGAATCAATAACTTTAATTTATCAACTACTTGATATGATCACTGAGAAAGAAAGCATAAAAAAAGTCATTGTACATTATCTAATGATACGTAAGTACCGTGTTTTACATAACTTGAGCATGTAATTTCCCTTAATATTAATTTAAGATGAGTGTATAACATGATGATCCGTTAATGATGATTAAAAAGGATTCAACCAAGACAAGTTGTATTCTCGGAAAATATAAACATGTTTGTAATGGAAAAAGGTGTAGTCCACTTTCTAACAACCGCGAATTAAGATTGAATAAGGTTTTTAAATTCATGATTTTATCTTGTAGAATCACACGATTTTATGAGTTTATGACACAAATATGAACGATCTTGGTTTAAAATCAAAATTATTGGTAAACTCGAGCGGTCTTGAGAAAACTCCATAGAATAAGTGGAATTGGCACAGGCGGATGAACTCAATTTACTAACCTAAGTATTTTTTCTCTAGGTTCTAGAGCAGTGAGAAAGAAAACAAAAATAAAACTAGGACATATAATTTATTTATGAAAAATAATTTAGTATTATTTTTTAAAAAGTTTATTTGTATGAATTATTTATGTAATAAGCTTAAATATTTTAAGTGGAACGAAGCAAAAAAATCTTATAGCAGAGTTGGCAAGTGCAAAAATCTTTATCAAATAATAAAGAAATAATAGTATATTTCTGATAAGGATTAATTATTAGTTGTCTGACTTCAAAGTTAATTGGAGATAACATGAGTTTGAGATAATTCAATAGATTAAGCAAAAAGTAACAAATAAAAAGATGAAATAAAATATGAAAGAAGTTGAATGGATGACTAAAAAATATTGAATTCGGATGAGATCAAGATTAGAGAATCAGTTGAATCAATAATTAGAACATGATTATCAAATTAGGATTTACATCAAATATGGTTTCTTCTATAGGAGGAACTTATTATTTTGATTTTATTTAGACTAGCTAGATCATTCATCTACAAGATATAATCTACGTCTATTAAATATTAAAAGATATTAATATGTACGTCATATTATTAAGAATATAAATATAAAAATATTATTATTTTTATATACTTAAATGTTTAAAATTATTAGTACCACATCTAGTTTATCGTATTAAAAGTTATTTTTTTAATTATCCACGCGTTAAAAGAATATTAAAAATATTGTTCTAGAACGACTTAAATTTTTAAAATTGTTGATAACACATGTAAATTTAATATATATATATAATATATATATATATATATATATTATTGATCATCAAAATGTGAAAACAAAATCAAACTATTCGAATAATTTTGAAGACAAAAAAAAAAATAAAACATTCTTGAGAGATGAAATTTATTAAAAGGCATACGCATAACATTCCCATTAGGGAAAAATGAAAGAATATAATTATCTTCCCTCACTGTCGACAAGACAACAACAAATAATTTCTATAATTATTACCTCTTATTTTAATATATATATATATA
>LTAE01006407.1:0-10734 GCA_001647135.1 Pontederia paniculata
GTTTGGTTCAACACTTATGAAGGGGAAGGGAAGAGAATAGAGGGGAAGGGAAATTAGGGGAAGAAAATGAAAGAGAATGGAGGTGAAACAATTAACCTTGTTTGGATGATATAACTAAAGGGAAGAGAAGGGAATTATAATTTTTCTTGGACGAATATATCTTAATGTACGTGTTTATAAATTTGAATTACATATGGATAAAATTGGAAGTGTAGTTTAAATATTTCTTTCCCCTCCTTTCCACCCCAATTTGGGGTTGAAAGAAAAATGGACATTTGGAGGGGAATGAAGGTAAATGGAGGAGACATTCCCCTCCATTCCCCTCGATTATAAACACAACCAAACGAAGTTAATCGATTAACCTCCTTTCCTTTCCCCTCCTTTACCCTCCTTTTACCTCTAACCAAACAGACCCTAAAAGTTGGGACTCATTAGAGTGCATTTATCTTATATCTTTTATGTGGACATTAATTTAGTGGGAAATATTAAAAAGGTTGTTCAGTAAATCTTTGTCTTCAGCTATTCTTAAATTATTGAGTTGTGGTGTGTCATATTTGAATTTTCACATCTTGGAACAAGTCTTCCACTTTCTGAATTGTGGAGTGTGCTTGTGTTTAGTCATATTCAGTCAGTCCCTGGAGTGCGAAACATGATATATTGTTCTATCGGATGGATGCAGATGGATATGATTTGGATTGAACTTGGTACAAATTTATGGAACTACTTGAACTTGGAAAACCAGGTGTCCTAGCTTCTGTTTTAGCAGCATGCAAAAGGCTTCACGCCCATGCTGATGTGGTTTTTCATATTAATTTTATTTTTACACTGACTGGTATATAAATTTCTTGATTTGGGCCGATCTCTGTGATTTCCTGGTCAAGATACAGTGTTGCAAGGCCCTGACTTCAGCATTAAGTTCAGATCCTGAATCTCATATTTTCATTGTTCACCGCAAACTATTCCTTGATAGCTACTTATGGGACAAGTCTCTTTGGGAATGGCCTTTGGATGGTAAGATGCATGCATTGGGATGCTTGATGCTGCAAACAATTTTTAAGTTCTGGGTGTACGTTTAGATCCATATCAAAATTTCAAATCTCTTTTGTTATCTATTTATATTTTCTTTTATGTTTGGGGAATGAAAATTATCATTGATTTAATACGAGAACATATACAATATTTACCTTGCATAATATCTGTGAGACCCATCAAGCGACACAAACTGAATCAAAACATAAGTTCTCATTTACTATATGCATGTGCATGCACCTTGTATTCCTAACTAATGCTGAAGATATGGGTACAGAAATTTTTTTCATATATTCTTAAATGGCAGTTCGCATATGAACTACCTGAAAGAGGCATATTGCCATTTATTTTAGTAGATATTTCTAGATGAATGCTGATTCTAGCAACTTTTCTTTGCGGGGGTGTATTTAAGTTTTTCCTAGCCCCTAATATTGGAATTAATTTTGCTTGTATTCAAAGAATTTAGGAGCATAACTTTCAGTTATTTTTTTTTCAAACAGAAACAAATTAAGCTGTACACTACAAATATCACATCTTTGAACTGTGATCAGACATTTCAAATCGTGAAAGATGGTGAAGGAATATATGTTTTCTAAACATTTCTCTCTTCTTATGTTTCTTAGAAGCTGAAGACTACGATGATTGCTAATTAAGGATGAAGTTGAGCTGTTCACTTTTGTTATAAATTATTGCATTGCAACTCGCATGCACACGCATGCGCACACATGCAGTTGGAAACCATAATTCTTCTATAAATACTGTATTTTTATGTAGCTTGTAAGAAATAATTGCTTATGCATATGTGTGGTCTGTTTGGGATTGAATACCAATGTATTCCATCAACCATCAAATAGGCTTATTGTGTTAGTTATTACACATTACTATTCATGCACTATAACTAGATAACGTGCATTAATGCTAATGTATTTTCTCGTGTAGACTTCGAGGCCATTTTAGGGAGCTTGCTGCTAGTCCTTCCAGTTCTTTCATCATTGATAAATGCTTTACTGCTAGTAAAATCTCCCTGAAAGAGGCGATAACAGAAGAACTGAGGTGCATCCTGAACTCTCAAAGTTAAAGCATGGTCCATACTTGTTAAAGAAACCAGATGTTGATGGTTCCCTTCAGTAGCATCGTTAAGCTTAACTTTTGACCATTTGAAGCTGATACCTTTTGTGTTCTCTTCATTGTAAAAAACAAAATACAAATTGTTTTTCTAAGAATATACAAATCTTTTTTATCATAGATGAAATGAAATGAAGGACAGTGTGCCTTTTATATCATTACTACTTGACTCATACCAACAAAATGTCTTACCCTTCAGAAAAAGAATAGAAAATGTCTTGTTCTCTTAGGAGCATATATAATGTCTTTCATTCAATACCTCTTCATGGCAGACAACATATGTTTTGTCATTGATCTTTTCATGATTGTGTACAACTCTTTTTCCTGATCAAGCATGAATTTATGCAATTAGCCATGATTCTCATAACTACCTTCATATGTAGTGAGCACATTGGATTTTAAAATTCTCAAGTGGTAGTCATATAATGTATATTGCTTGTCCAATTCATGATTATTTATCTGGTTTTTTGCTTGCTTTTCCCTTGCAAACTTGAGTAGATGTTTGCTTAGGTACTTAACAATTTTTGCATCTAGACTCTGCTCACTTGTTTGCCAATGTTTAGTTAGTAGAGGCTTGCAAAAAACTGAGAATACTTCTAGTTACTGATGATCAAAGCAAGAAAATATATAGAAAAATATTATTGAATCCAAGGTTGTCAAGATCGCGATCTTGATCGTAAGATCGTGCAGTTTAGTTAGTAGAGGCTTGCAAAAAACTGAGAATACTTCTAGTTGCTGATGATCAAAGCAAGAAAGTATATAAAAAGATATTATTGGATGATTTGGATCTACCAAGTATGTTTACGTTTGAAAATGAGAATTCACATATTGTTGCAAGGTAAATCATGGTCATCAGTAAAAATTTTCTCAATACAATTTCAACAGTTGCACAAGTCTCAAAGTTATACAGTTTGTTTTAATTGTCGTGCAATGTCATTCTAAATTTTCTTTCTTTGTTCTCTGGCGCATCACAGATTTACCGGCAGACTTTAACAGCAGAAAAAAAGCCAAACAGCAAAAAAATGCCCACAAAGATTTCCAGTGTATTTGGTTAAAAGGATAATACCCATGAACATAAATCCTCTGTGAAATCCTTGAACAAAGGTCATAAAGGACGTGATAGGATAAAAGAAAGTGATGCTGACCCAAAAGAATCTTTGGGAGCAGAATTTCCTGCCATGGAGATCTCAACAAACAAACTAGGCTTTGGTAGTCACCGTCCTGGCAATAGTAGATTCATTACAGAATTAAATTCGTTACAAACAACATGAATACGTCTTTCATGAAGAATTCTGGGAAGAGAAAATCATCTGCCAACGAGCTCGCTGAACTAGCAAGATGTTTAAGGCGGCAATCACGGACAAACATGAACAACCTGGGATGGAAAGAGTACCATCTTAATATAATCAGCATTTTGTTTCAAATACTAGTCATGTTAGTATATCTGGTTCTCAACTTTTTCGCACTGGAGGAGACAGACAGTGAAGTGAGGCTGGAGATTCCGAGAGGTTAAGATTGTGTTGCGTAGGAAACTTCTCCATTCATTGCAAGCATCTTTGTTGTGCTACAGAAAGAGACCAATGCCGAAGTAGGTTGTACTTTGGTGCATGAGACCCGAAAGTAGTGTCTGCTTATGAAAAAGAAAGAAGGAATATAATCAGGAGGACGAGTTCTCTTTTTGTTTTTTCTTTTCCATTTTCTCGTCGGGATGATGATTTAATCCATGGCTACATCTTCTGAACTTTCTAATGTAAATTTATGCTAGTTCCTAGAAGTGTGTTAAACATCTTTTATTGGGTAGAAAGTAAGATGTCGTCACACCATTAATAGAAAATTGTAGAGAAGGGTTGATGAATATGTAATGCCAATTTTGGTATCATTTTTTTTTATTTTCAATAACTCATGCGGTTTTGACGCTATCCAAGAAATATAGCTACTATCTGCAAGTTTTTAGAATTTGAAAATAATGGATGTATTATTTTCGATAATGTTTTATGTGACGAAGAGAAATAATGATATAGAATTATGGTTGAGCATATGCTACATATTTGTGTTAGAAAAGAATGAACTCAAAATTTATCAATAAATTAAAAGAATGAACTCCAAATTTATCAATAAATTATAATAGTTATTCTTTGTATTAAGGAGGAGTAAACTTATTATTATAAGAATAAATGTGACTAAAATTAGAATGACTAATCTTGTATAATTTCTTCCTGCTTGTTCTTATCTTTTGTGTTTGGATCACTCTATTATTTAAGAATTTCAAAAAATTCTTGTAGAAATTTTGATTCTTTTATTTAGTTATATCATATTTAGAAATGTACTTAGCAATATAATATTTTTGTCAGAATGAGATTTTTATGATCTATATGAATCTCATTTCTTTTAATATTTGTGTCAATCAATATTACTGATTTAATGCTTATATTTAAATTAAATATTTTTTTTAGTCCTACTGAATGGACTAAATCAAACGTCATAATCTTACTTTCTAAGAAATATGATTAATATGAATTATTTTTTCATAAATTTAAATATTTCTATCAATATTATAAAATATTTCTATTAATATTACAAAATATGAATCAAACACATAAAAATACCAATAAATATATGATCAAAATGTTCTCATTCTTATTCTAATTGATACATAATAATAAACAAATAAGGCAAATGCCTAATGGGGAAGTTGAAAATAAATAGCCACCACAACGTGCCCATGTCTCCTTCCGCCGTATGGTTCCCCGTGACATCCGCCACCACCACATGCCACTCTCTCCACTTGATGTCGTTGCCATCACAAAAAAAAAGTATATTACACCATGCAATATATTAATAATACTCCATTTAAAATTCATAAGAATCCCATGAATTAGGCTTAGTTACACCTCATACATAAAAAAGCAATCAGGTCATTTATTAATATATGTATGCATCAATTATTTCTCTAAGAAAAGAAGGTGCAGATTCTTTGGAGTTTGTTTCCAAATTAGCTGCAAGCTTTTCTTCTCACTTCCTCCACAAGTCCAAAGCTTTGAGAGAAGTTGTTCATGATCTCCTGCACCTTCTTCCTTTTTCTCTTTGTACTTGGTTTACTTCAAGACAGGGCAATGCTCGAGTAATGAATGATGTGCCCTCCTTGTCCCCTTTACCCTTTCTCTATTCAGATAAGAAGGTGTTCTCTCATGCTCATGCAAAGTTTCTGACACTTGAAGGCATAAATACTTGGTATGGTAGCTGGGATTTGTCACTTTGGTTCATGTTAATCCAACAGCTCATTTATGAAGTTTGTTTGATCATTTATGCTTTTGGGTGCTTTCCTTTATTTCTGTGAAAAGTTGATCATTCTGTTTGCTTCATTATTCTGTCAGTGTGGCTGAGCAAGATGAAGAAATCTCCCATTTTTCCTAAGGATGAAGATGGAGGCTGCAATGAGCATGTTCATGACCCTGAGACAGAATTCTCCAAGGTGCTTGTTTGTCTAATTTCAGTTTTATGATGCTTAGCTAGTGGTTTCATCCCTGCATGGAACTTGCTAGGAATGTTTGGCATTTTTGCAATGAAAAAGGAAGAAACTTAAATTATTACGTAAATGTTGCTGAAAGTATTATAATCTTTGTCTGTGATGTAATTTTTCCTACTCAAAGGTTTCAGAGCCTTGACTCTTTGATTATAGCTTTAGATAGTTGTGGACGAATCAAATCTATTGTGCAGAAGGACGTAGGAAAATAATGTACCATGGTAAATCTTGAGGAGAGTTCTGAAGTATGAGTTCTAGTGCTAACAGTTTGAATGCCATGTCTTTTATTTTTTGGAATTCTTCTGCAATGGTGATACATCTATCAAAATTTTCTTGTTTTGCACTGCTAAACTTAACAGTTCCTGGAAGAAGCAAGGATGCATGCAAATGATGCAGCATTCTCGCAGTCACATTTCAGCTCTTCTGAATGGAAGGAGGACAGAGAAGGCACAACAAAGAACAAGAAGTCATGGAGGAGAGCAGTGTCATCACTCTGGTGCAAGTTACACAAGAAGAAGAAGGGGACAGAGAAAGAAGCAACGAAACCTGAACCAGTAGGTGGCTGCAGCAGCAGCATCAGCAAAGCAAAGCAAAGAACAGTGTCAGGTCCACTGTTTGGAAATGGAAGCAGGTTGACTGCCCTCCACCAGAAATTTCGCACGACATCTGGTCCTCTCTCCGGATGCTTTACTCCCACAAGAGCTGCCGAGTTGGAAGTGCCTTACATGTGCCTACACCAGCACCAGCACAGCCTCACTGAAGGTGCTAAGACCTTTGGGCCAATTTACCTTGTGACATAGATAGGCATGGTATGGTGTTCTCAACACAAGAAACTTGGAGAGCATGGGCCATTTTATTAGGATCTCATGCCAAGTGAGACACTTAGGCATTAAGGTTTAAGTGTTCTTAGACTTTTTCATTTCTGGAAGTACATTATACAATCTATGAAATGGGTGTAATTTGCTGCTCTCTTCATAGTTTTGCTACATAAACTGTTACATAAATTGTGTCTACCATTTTTCTTTTTTGATCTTTCATCAGCAAAACCATCTTCTATGTTTTCACAATTGATGATGGATTTATGTAATGATATGACGTCACATTGGAAAAAAAAAACACTAGAATTCCTACTAAAAAAAGGAAAGGGAAGAATAAAAAAAACACAAAATTTTTATAGAGGTCTAACTTTTTCTTATCTTCTTCTTTTTCATCCAATCCTTTATAAAGAAAAAATATCCTCCATCTATAATGCGTCTCTTTCTTTTTCTCATCATACCAAAATAAATAATAAAATATTAAAAAAAATAAGAAAAAAAAATTCAAAGAGGAAGGGATGTAGTTCCTCCCTCCTAGACAAGGAGTGGCAAACCCCTCCCTTTGATGAGAGGGGTGTTGGGTTTTAGTCATCCGTGTTGGCCCAATAATACTTAAAAGTCCAATTAGGAGTCATGCGATGCTTTATGTAAATTTGATGAGTTAATGGGGGTTTGTATGTGTCAATCAAGATATGTAAATTTAAAATTTTTAAAAATAAATTTTATTTTGGCGTGAAAGAATTTAAATTAAATATCAATTGTTGGATGTCTTGATTGACACATATAGATCCCTACACCTAGTAAACTCAAATTTGATATTAGGTTTAATATAGTGCATGTTGTAGACTTGGTATGTTTGGGCAGAGGAGGATAAGAGAAGGAAAGCTAATGCGAGGAAAGGGAATTAAGAATCTAGTTTCGGAGTGATAATTTTTAATTAGTCAGAGGAGAAAGAAAGTCAATTTTTAACTTTTTTTTCTAAAAAATATTATTTAGATAAGAGTAATTTTTACTCTCTCCTCCATTATTCTCAATCAAAACACACCCTAAGGGTGTACGGGTCTTGTAGCATGATTTGGAGGGATTGTGTATTTGGAGAAATTGTGTGGTGCTATCAAAGGTCCTCGGAGGAGAGAGAAAAAGAGAGATTTGAAGAGAAGAAAGAGTTATTTTGGAGTTTTCTCTCGGTTAACATTGTTACCCTCGTAAATCAACCTTTTTGAGAAATTCACCCATTTGATAATGAATGGATTATGGTGATAATACCAAATAAAATAGACTTATCAATAGAAAAATACTTATTTGTCCTTATCATTTGTAATTATTATCTACTATATAAATAATTCATCTTCTTTCTCAACTCATTTTTTCTCATTCTTTCTCACTCCTCTACTCTTTCCCTTGTCATCTTAGCCACCGGACGCTGTTGAAGCCATTTCCGTCGACAAATTTTACCCACTCCTCGAACAGATCAGGGGAGGGGAGAGGTCAAAGCTTCCTTCGGATTGGAGGAGGGTGCAAGCCTCTCGAAGAGGCTCTCCTCCATGTCGTCCTCCAGATTGAATTCCTCAAGGAGTCTCTCTAGATCGAGGTCTTTGAGATCTTCGATCCGGAGATATGTTCCAAATCAGAGGTCTCAAACCTTCGATCTGGACTCCAAATCAAATTGTACTCTAGATCGAAAGTTTGGCCTCCGGACCTCTGATCTAGAGGAAGTTTTTTAAAAAAAAATTAAATATTTTATTATTTTTAAATAAATAAAAAAATAATATATTTTATAATAAATATTTATGATAAAATATTTTTTGAAGAAAGTTCTAAAATAATTGAACATGTATATTTTTGTAACTAAGAGATGTATCTGCATTATTTTTTATTTGAAGGTTAATTTAGTCATTTCCACATAAAATTTACTTATCAGTCCATATATTACCAAACATTATACAACTTATTCTTAGTATAAGTACTTTTATCCAAATAAGTAATCACTTATTTTTTAGGATCAACATCAACACTTATTAGCTCTTGAACTTATTAGTTATTTTTTATCAGCTAAATCAAACATGCTCTTACTTTTCTTGTGTGACTTTCTTTTTCTTTTATAATATTATTTTTATGAACTATCATAACTTGATTATTACTATTATGCATTAGTTGGTAACAAAGATTTTACTTTTTGAAATCATTGTTTCATAAGTATTAAACTTGAGGTTTTTGTAGGATTAGTTCATCAATAATATAATTTAATATAGCAAGAATAACACAATTAAATTTGAAGTCCCTTGATTTGACGGGACAATTTTTACGTTGTAGAAATTAAAAATGAATGTAGTGTTGATCAAGGAAATTGTACTACTACAATTTTAGGAAAGGAAAATAAATCGAGACGACAAATAAATAATTATATTAGAAAGATTATTGACATTTATAAATATTATTTTGGATTTGAAAGAATCAACTTTGTTCGATATTTAGTCCAAATTATTATGAAAGATTTGTGGGACAAATTACAGAATATGGAGATGAGGATAAAAAATATGACGTGTCAGCACAAGAACACCTAAATTAATATATTTTTTTTATAAGTAAGTTAATGAACATTGATGTCAAAATTGATTTTGACGATGATGAAAATTTACTTTATTCTATATTGGAAACATGGGAAAATATGATTATAAGCACTTGATGTGAATTTATGGTAGCTTTTGTCCTTACTAAATAATTGAGAAGAAAATCTTATTAGAGTTCAGTTGGTGATGTGATGATGGTATGGGTTAAATTTACAAATAGAAATAATGATGAGAGGTCCAAATCTAAATCAATGTAAATAACAAATAAGAAGTAAAATGTTGATTGATGTAGTGTTATCTAGTGTTCAAACATAATTATATTCATGTATAAATATGCAAGCAAAGTTGTGACAATGTATATGCAGGATAGTGAATGACAATAGACAATCAGTTTTAAATCTTACGACAACACCACCATGCTACAAGTGCACAACGATCGATGGTAATACTTAAGGTACCGAATCCACAATGAAGCTTTTAAGAATAAACCACTATAATATAGACTAACAATCTATTTTAGATAGAATGATAGAGATGGACTAAAAAAAGGTAGATATCAACTAACTATTTTTTTTATATTTTCAGAAGATTTTAAGAATGAAATGTAAATGATAACAACTAAGAAGAGTCAAGAATGCAACATGGAGGTGAGGAACTCTAGAGTTAGTATGTATCGGGGATATTCAATTGGATCTTCATTATCATGTAGGGTTATATACTACGTTGGATCTCGACGAAGAGAGGAATCACGGATTCCTTTTTGAGGGATATTTGTCACCCTCTCCTAGTTGATCGACATCAGAGAGCAAGAAGGAATCCTGGAAACTACCTAAGGTGAATCTAATAGTTGTTTTAAGTTGAGGGTCTTTCGACATACAACTTATGCATCATAGGTCTACAGAACCAGTGATGGAGCTCACTATTGGATTATATGTTAATAAGAGGGGATGAATCATCCTCCAATCATTCTGCGTAGAAAGAACAAGTAAGCTCCTCACGATTGTGAGAACGTAGAAGCGTCCGATGGTGAATAAGAACCCAAAACATGACCAACGGAATCATAAAATCGTGAACAGTTGAATCCAAGGATGCCCCTCGGTCAAGGTGTATCTTCCGATGAAAATGAGTGTGAATAAAAAAATATAACCGGAATCAACGGGCAATCTCAAATCCGATTCAATCAATCCAAAAATTTTTTCACAAGTATTCAAGTTCAGAAAAGAGAAATCAACCAAACGAGTTCATGAAACAAAGATCCAAAATAGTCCAACAAGTCTTAAACCAAAATACGAATCCTATTCATCATGCCCCTAATACTAACTCCAGATTATCCTATTAGTTACACATGTTTGTCATGTAGGATCTAGAATGACACCAAGAGGGGGGGAGAGAGTGAATTGGTATATTAAAAATCTCTTGTTCTTCGTTACTTAATTTAAATGTGTTATGCGTAGCGGAAGCAAACAAATATGGATATAAACACAAATAGAGAGAGAGAAGAGTAAGAAGAACAAACAAAGTTTGTTATCGAGGTTCGGCCGAACTCCTGGCCTACGTCCCCGCTCCGATCTTCTCCACGAGATCTTCGGAGTTCACTAAGTCCTTCTTCAACGGCGAAGGCTCCCTACAAATCTCCTTTCTTGTACTGAGGACAAGGAGAACAACCTCTTAC
>LTAE01006408.1:0-25457 GCA_001647135.1 Pontederia paniculata
TTTTTTCAAGGGGGGAGGAAATTGTTATGCCTCAGAATCATATAGAGGAAGGAGAAGAGCAAGCATCAGAACCAGAAACAATAGAATCAGAAATAGCAGAAGAAGAAGAAGTAGAAACAGGGGAAGAGGTCAGAGAAGTACTAGTGGAAACAGGTGTCGCAACAGAGGATGTAAGAGAAGAAGCAGCAGCGGCATCGACTGAAGACAAAAGAGAAGAAACAGTGCAGACAAGCAAAATCAACGAAGAAAGAAGACAGAGGAAGAAACCAAAACGGTTTGAAGACTTTGTAATGTGAGAAAAAAAGAGAGGAAAACTGTAAAGAGGGGAGTCGCGAAAACAAACGATAAATAGAGACGGTTGTAGTGAGAAAAACTTATCTAGAGAAATAAAGAAGTTGGAGCCGTGTGGGAGCTCGAATCCTCTTTCCTCTCTCATTTCTTGTATCTTGCAGTTGTCCTTGCATCAACAGGTGCGCATGGCGTGAAGGGTTCCTGCTTCCCTCGACGACGCTTTCCATCACCAACCTCGACAGCCGGAGACTCGGAGCTTCATCGATCATCCTTCACGCTTACATCGCCGGACGTCGCCGCCGGACAGCGTCCAAACCCTAGAACCTGCACACAAGCGGAAGGCGATTAGAGCACGCAGGAGAGAGAAAAAGACGAAGGCGCTTAAATATTTCTTAGGGCGGATCCGTCGAGGAGACCGCCTCGACGCGCGTGTTAACGGGCTGCGGCACGGTTGGGCTTCATAGTAAAGGCCACAGTAACGTTTGCCAATTATTTGGAATTTTACAGAGTTAACACAAGGCGCGAAAGCGAAGGGTGCAACAGTCTGTCGTCGACGCAACTGTGCGCTGCGCTCCTTGCGGCGATCCCAAATCGCGTGCGTCCGCTGACTGCACTGACGCCCGCGCGCCAACGAGCGGAGCAGTCCGTTCGCAAGCCTCGTGATATTGTGAGTCATAAAGAATGAAATGGTTATGAGTAGGTAAATAGGTCTGGAACTTTATTAGCTTATTAAAGTTATATTTATTAGTATATATATATATATATTAATATAAAAATTAAATTTTTTTTATAATATAAAAATTATTGTGTACTACACATCTAATGCACCAAAATTATTAATAATCTTAAAAAAATAATTATTGTATTTTTTAATTTAATTCTTAAATTTAATTTTGATTCATATTTTAAATACTCTTTAAGTTTTATAATATATATTAATTATATAGATTGATCTTATAAGTTAATAAGTTAAATTTAATATAAACGAACTAAGTCTGTATAAATAAAAAGATCAAATTTTAATTTTAAATCTCACTTATTTATTTAATAAGGCGAGCCGAGCAAAATTCAAAATAGGCCAAGCTACAAGCTGCCTATGAATGATTTAGCTTATTTGTAGATCTAGTTAATATGAGGACACGTGCTGATTCAACTCATGATTAACGGATTAAAATTTTTTCAGACTTGAACTCGTGAACATTTTAGAAAATTTAGGTGACGACGAATAAGAAGAAATAATTAATATTAATATATGAATATAGTAAAAAAAATTGAATGATATAATATGATTGGATGCGAATGGTGTGATAGATTGATACATATAATTTAGTTTCATATGGCTTAAATTAATTAATTATTTTTCTGTTAATTGTTTCATTGACGATTAAATGACAAAATTAGATTTTTGATCTATATTATATATATATATATATATATATATANTTATTTTATTTCTTACAAATTGTAGATGCCTTCACCAATTGTTTAATATATATATATATATATATTAACCATTATTTATGCCCAGTTTTATCCTCCACTTTTAATCTATCTATTATGTTTGTTCTTAGATGAAAAATATTTTTTAGGTCATACCAAAAAGATAATATTTGTTTAGGAAACTATTCTGATTTACTTGTATTTGACAATTATGAAATTGTTGGTCAACAAAAATATTTTCGATTGTTAAAAACGTCGCATACGAATTTGAGAAGAAAAACATTTTAATTCTTTTTTTTTGAAATATTTTCCCTTCTCGCAATGCCATATGTATAAAAAAAAACTCATCACTAATTAAAAATAATAAACGTGTCCATTTTTTGTCGGATAAAATATATCTCAAACATTTTTATATATTATTCTCTTTCTTTTTCACTAAATCTTTTATTACTTATTGGTATTGCGAATATAATAAATAATAAAAAAATTAATATCTCTCTATATATATAAAAAAGGAGGATAACCGCTAGACACTGTTTAAAAATAATAAGCATGTCAATTTTTTTCGGGTAAAATATTTTTTGTCGATGAATCATTAGACACTGTTTTGAGACACGACGGCGATCGGAAACGCCGATGCGGCCAAAACATTAAACCAAACACAAAACCCCCCACCACCTTCTCCTCCTCTCTGCTTCTCCAATGGCGTTCGCCATCCCATCGGCCCGCATCCGGGAGCTCCAGAATGCCCTCCGACGAGAGGCCGGCTTCGCCGCCTACGATCCCGCGGACACCTCCCTCCCTCCCCTCCCGTCCTGCGCCGACGCCCTCGCCGCTCTCGACCCGCCGGACCTCCCTTCCTCACTGCGCTGCGCCCGCTGCGGCAGCGGAGGCGGCCTCCTCCGAGGCCCCCAGTCCACCCTCTGTGTCTACTGCGGCGCGGACCGAGGGAGGGAGGGCATCTCCCATTCGATCTCCTTCTATTCGACTGCCGCGTGCCGAAAGTTTCTGGACTACCTCGGTCTCGATGGATCCGTGAGTCTCTTGTTTCTTTAGTGCATTGGTTTTGCTTTTTCCTTGGTGGATTTAGGGCTTATAGTGAGAGAACTGATGCGAAATGTTGCTTTCATGTGTTATAGACTTATAGTTCAAAAGATTCAATCTTTGAGTTTGTAGAGGTCATCGGAAGGTGGGAAAATTATATCTTGCACTGGCAGAAAGAAAAAAATAGGAGATCGACATACATCTGTTCAAAACATGCTATTCATGTGTACAAAAAGGCTCTGTTCATAGGCACACATTCTGAGTAAATAATTGAATTGGCGGTTGACATGAAATTATAACCAGCGCTATTTACTTGTTTTAATTTACATTGGAATTTAATACCGAAAAATTTGCACTAGAAAAAAAAAAACGTCAACATGGCTCTGCTTAAGCTCTCATTATGATGAAATACTTGAATCTTGTACCTTGTTTACTTTGTAAGATGTCTTTTGGGAATACTTCTTGTATGATTTGATTTTGGAATTTCATAAATGAGATGTTCTCCGACAAACTTGATGATGCCAAGGTTGTCAATTTTGATTTTCTACGTAAAATAATTTTGGAGGGGTGAGGTATAATATCACTCAAAAAAATAATAATGACTTCAAGAACCATATCAGATATACTATGATTTCTTAAAAAGGCTAAAATAACAAAATCAATATAAATAATCACTCACAAACTCAACATCAGTTTTCTTTATTAAATCATCATGTATCATATAAAAGACTGAACTCTTCAAATATATTTGTTTGTCAAATATTATTTAAATTTTATTTCGGTTTTATAGTTCGAAGGAAATAGCAAACAAAGAAAATTTGTTGGAAATGTAACATTAATATTACCACTTATGATAACATTATATGATAATAACCATTCTTCAATTTAGTTTAAATTAATAAAATATCTTATGTTTATGTTTACATCCTTTTTTTTGTTGCCCCACAGAATCTGGGGGCCTAATACTAATATGTGTCGTACCGGATCAGACACTTAGCTATGGTGGGTGAGGCTCCAACGAAAATTTACATTTTTCGTCAAGTACCATGATTAGGAAAAAATAGGGAAAAAGAAATAACAAAAAGGAAAAAAATAAAAAGAATAAGAAATAGCAAAAAGAAAGCAGCAAAAAATAGCATGCTGTCAGGTTTGAACCCTGCAGCCAACAAGTATAGGTTAAGCCTACTTAACCATCAAGCCAACATAACTATTCTGTCTTGAATTCCATAAGTGCACTACATATTCGGGTTGATTAAATGATACAACCGATTTGATGACTTAACTCATTATTCCAAATGCGTTTAGCCACATTTGTGATTTTGTAACGAGTTAACTCGATTTTTAGACTTGTGTTAACTCGAGTTTCTTTTTTGTTGAGGGAGGTTAACTCGAGTTTTAACAACCTTGATGTCATTCTAGGAAGCAGTTCTATTCGAAACTGAACCAAGCAGCTCAAATAAAGGTCAAAATTCTGCCGCCCCAAAAGATGATTTAATTTTGTCTGAGCTATTAGACTTGAAACTGAGGTGGCCATCAGATAAGGAGGAAGACAATGACAACGTTACAAACAAGCTGCCCTCTGCCAGAATGTATAATTTCAACATGACTGGACATGATATAGGGACATTCTTCCCTGAAACAGAAAGAGAGATCTCTTCTACTCTTTCTTCTAAGCCCAATGAACAGTTGATAATAGAAGAATCCAGCACAAATACAATAAATAACGCATCTCCTAGTTCAGCAAATTTTGCTGCATTTGAGAATCTACAAAGTTTGATGCCAGGAATAGATAAAATCAATGCTGATGACAGGCAATTTGGTGCTTCCTTCACTGCATGGGAGGCTGAGTTTCAACCTGATCGTTCAGAAAACCTTGTTACTGATCCAAAGACATTTGATCACTTTCATGATTATTCAGGCTCTAAGTTTGTTCAGACTCCAGAGTCTGAAACCGGTTAAAATGGAACCTGGTACTTCCCTGAATATAGATAGCAATAATGACATATTTGATGCTTGGCAAGGTTACCAATTCCAGCAAGACTAAGGAAAATATGTGAAGTTCAGAGGCTCAATCGATGGACACATTGCTTGATTATTCTTCAGGAATGAAAATGATGGAAATCTCTTCTTCAGGCTCAAAAGATGTGGACAATAATGAATCCTTTGATTATGATGATGATTCTTTTGACAATTGGCAAGGATTTACTAGCGCTAGTGGACAAAACATTTTAAATGGTAACACATTGTCTAGACATGCTTTGGAAAAAAATCAGTTGAACCATGTCTTTCTGAACCAGCAAATGGCTGTGATGAATCAGGTGATAATTGGTTTGAGTTCACTAATTCAAGTGAAGCAAGACAAAGTTTACCAAACTCTGGACAACAGACTGATTCTGGACTGGTTGAACATTCTTCAGAAAAGAAGTTAGCATTTTCAGATATAGTATTTGGTAGTGTAGATCCTCTTTTTCATACATAAGCAATCCAGAATTATCAAATTGATATCGACAACACTAGGATAAATTCTTTGGCCTCAAACAGGTATGCATATGTTGTTATTATGATTGTTTGTATTTCGAGAAAGTTTTAGATCATTTACTCAATGTTCCAAACAAATACCACTTATGAAATTATGTTGAGATGAGAATTTTATCATGAATCTTGTGTTGTATAATAATCAATAAACACCATTCATTTAGACTTCTAGCTATTGTTAGGGGAAGTATTACCAAAAAACAAGTTGGCTCTTCATGGCAACCACCATGGATTTAAACAAGATAAAGAGTTGAAATATTTATGCCATTGGTGCTAGTGTCACTTTTATCTGAATTCCTGGTGGTGCAAATACTGAGTTATTAGCTTTATTAAACTGCCAGTTTGCCTCCATAGGTCATGTCTACCCCGTTCTCGAAAACAAGAAAAATAATCTAAATGAAAATAGAAGAATCGGTTTCTTGCTGTTACTTTGGACAACCAAGTGATTCAAAATTTCACATTGGTTGTCCATGATTTTTTTTTTGTTTAAGGCAATTTACAAGTTTTTTTTTCAAAAGAGGCAATTTACAAGTGTTAATTTGATGGTGAACCTTTTCAAAAAAATTGATGATGAACCAGCTTTCCTATAACACTGTGGATTATATGATGATGTTAGCACCACCACATGGAATGATTCCACGGCTTAAGAGAGCATGTTTCTTCCTTTTGCTGATGATATTATGTGCAGTTTCATATTTAACCACCCCCACCCCACACACACAAACAAACTAACAAAAGAACTGAATTGTTGAAATCCAGGATTTGCACATATATCCACATGTCCTAGGATTCTTTTGTTATTCTAGGATTCTCGTGGTTATATGTAGAACTCTTTTGTTGCAATCTACTGAAGACAGTTCCATCTTTTTATTTTATTTCTTACAAATTGTAGATGCCTTCACCAATTGTTTAGTCATATCATGTTTCTTTAGAACTAAAGGTTCTTTTACTGTTATGAAGCATGCTTTGATTCCATCCTCTTGCTTGTTCTAACAATGTAGGATAGACAATGTTACACATCCTGACTCTTCAGAAAGGAGTTCCAACATCTTTGAGAATTCTAATGTTGTGTCAAATGAATAATCTGGCGAATCCAAGATAAAAGGGTTGATGTCGCAGATCCCTGATATTTCCTTCATGCTTGTGGATGAACTTTCTGTTCCAGTGAATCTTGATATGTCAGACCCGAAGTCCTGATAGGAATTTCAGTTGTCTTTCGAGATTTTAATAGCCTGGCACCATCCTTCTTTCAGATGCATTCATTTGTGCATCTTTTTTGCTGCTTTACCAGGTAAAACTGTCAGAAACATGGAGGTTTAACAAGAAAATAAGTTTGATTGCATGATTGGTCCAGTGGATGCCTTTGGTATTTAGCTCCAGAAAGGCTTAGACTTGAGCCTTATGTTTCATGATAAATTATTTCACATGAGGATTTGCTGATGCTGAAACTTTTGGTCCTACAAAAGTTACATTCTGGAACGTCAAGAACAATATTGGTTTAGGTCATAAATGACTGCTCAGATAGGAGAAGAAGATCATCCAGAGAAATGATAGGATGTCGGATGCAGCGCGCCAATGCAATTTGTTTTTAACAGTTTTGCGACCTCATAATAATGGAGATCTTTGTACTTCAAAATATGTTTGAGTTTTGTGTATGTCTTTGTTTTTTCCTTAAATACACACGGGTGATTACCATGTTTCTATTCTTTCAACTCTCTTCTCCTATCTATGTTGTTATTTGTTATTAACAGTTTGTACATAGTATTCTTTGTTGATAACTCCACAATCCTTTTCCTTTTACTGTCCTATTGGAATTTCTTAATAGATGTATTGTGTAAATTGTTTGGCATGAGATGTGATAGCATTTGATTGTTCCTAACGAAATCAGAACGCCAGGGAAGGAACACACCTTCAGTTGATCTCATCTCAAACTTGCAATCTATACTTAGGCTCTCTTTGGCTTATTGACTAACGGTTTCAATGACGGATAGCGGACAAACTAATATATAGCGAATAACGATTATAGTTTAAAGGTTCAAATAAGAAATTGATGAATAAGTGTTTGATAAATTTAGCGGTTGAATGAGTTTATTTGCATAAAATGACGTAAATGGACATGAGGTAATAAATTATCAAAATTTAACATTATATACATTTGAATATATGTTTATTGTAATACACTAACTATTTTTTTTTTAGATTTGTTACCTTGAAGAATATTAGATATTAATATGTGTAATTATATTCACGATATCTATTTTACGTTGAAAAATTTTATGTAAATAATTATTTAAATTTTACTTTACAAATGATAACTTTCATTCTGGAAACAAAAATAACTATTATATAATAATGTGGATTTATCTTATCTATAATAAAATTTATGTAGTATATGTTGAAGAAGAATAAATTTGAAATAAAAAAGATTGTCATCTATCCTCTATCCTCTAAATGTTAATCAAGTTAGCCTATTAATAATATCTAGTTAATCGCTAATCATTATTATCAAAAATATTTCATCAAATAATTTATTTAGAGATTTAATCGCTAAAGTCTCGTTCAATTGTTGAATTTAAATGTGCCAAACATAGCCTTAGACGCATTGCAACTTGTCAATCATCCATTAATAACAATTTTGCCATGTTGTTTTGTCATATTATTTATTTAGAGAATTTAATCATTATTCTCATTTTGGATACTTATTAGGAAAAAAACTTATAAAGGAAAATGTACATATTATTTTTAAAAGAACTGGATCCGCAAATTATTTGTATAACTTAGTATAATACCAATTGACTATTTGGAGTTTAAACTCAAAATAATAATTTTATTATCTTTTAACTCAAAATTCAAATCTCTTTATCCCTTAATTCGAAATTTAAATATGCGAACAATTAAGATCGCATTGGAGAAGGCTTAAAAAGAACAGAGAGAAAACATTTAAGTCATTAGCACTTGCCTACCTCCATTTGGTCACAAGGGGGAATAAACAGGTAAAACAATATAAAGAATCTTCTGTAATCATGCATCTTCTTCATTTATTTGGATCAACATCATCATCTCCTAGACTCCTTGTAACTTTTATTCCAACATAATTCAAGACACATGTCAAACTATATATGAAATATGTGATGCAATATGACCATCCATATTGCACATTGACAAAACTTTGTAAATTTGAATAAGTACTTTAAGTATGCTTGTTTCTCTTTGATTAATGTTTTACTTTTTTTTTTCCTTTTGGTCTTAAAATCAATCTTGATTAGAGATGGAGATTGGGCTTAAAATATGTCATCTAAGCGAGCTCCCTAGGCTTAAAATATATGTTGAAACAGTTAGTTTATTTTCTAGTATTTTATGTCAGTAATTTTCATCAACTATTCTTTAACTTTCACATTAGCTCAAGTATACCCTCTAACTTTAATTTATAATAGAAATATCCTCCAAGTTTAAGTTCGTAACTCAATTACTCCTTTACCTATTATAGAAAATCACCTATATTATTACTTATATTTAAAATATATATATATATATATATTTACATACCATTGATAAAAAAATTAAATTTAATGATTAAAAATCTTGGTAGAACAAAATATAAATTAATTTAGAATTAATCAAAATTTCAAAATATTTAAAACTTCAAATTATGAATTACTTATCAATAACATCAAATTATAGCATAATTAGTTCAAAATATATATTAAACTATTGATATTTTTATGTGTATAGTTTAAAATAAAGGTTTTTTTTCTTGATTGTGTTTGCAATATGAGTTTTAAAATTCAAATCCATAATACACAAAAAATAATTATTTAAATCGATTGAGTTTGTCTAAGTTTTGATTGAGTTGAATATTATTTTTTAGCGACTTGGGTGATGATACAATTTAGTTATTGAAAGTTAAATCATTTTTATTTATCAAAATTAATTATAAAATAGTTAAATTAATATCGACTAATCGTGATCACATTGGTACTTAAAATTAGTATATTAAAATATTATAAAAAAATATAATTTTTAAGATATAAAAATAAGATGGTATAAATAATAATATATATAGGTGACTTTCTATAATAGGTAAATGGGTAGTTTGATTATATTTAAATTTGAAGAATATTTGTATTTCAAATTAAAGTTAGAGAATAGATTTGAGCTAATATTAAAGTTGAAGGGTAGTTGATGAAAATTACTCTATTTTATATTATCATTGGAACAAGCCTGGAGGGGAATTCATGAAGCTGATTTAATTATAACTCATATTTCCCTTGGTTAATTGTATGTTGGAGTTGACTCACTTTCCCTTTGAAGAGGTTCTTATTCTAAGTTTTTTTTTTCTTTCTGAGCAATCGCAACTAAGTAGAACCTCTGTGAATAACCCCCTACTTTTTACTGACTAAACCATAACTGTGACAACAGCTTTTCTGGGCTGTCTGCAACATTTTGTCTGCTTTTTGTTTATTTTCCTAATTTCTGTGCAGTTTATGTAGAAAGAAGCTCCATAAGTTACAAAGCTTCTCATCTCGTGGGATTGACTCTTTTACAAGGAATCTCATCCCATTCCTTTGTCCAAATCTCTACACTCTATACTCTGTTCAGCGAGTGAAATCTGAAGTTCTTCGAGTTTTAATGAATAGTTTAATTTGATAAATTAATTTTAATTATATTTGGATGAACTAAAAATATTAGGTTCTACGAGTGTTTGAATGACTACATGAGAATCAAAAAATAAAATTAATTATTTAGATAAATAAATTAATTATAAATAATAATAATAATAAATTTAGTTTGAAACATAATTTTATTTAATAATCTTAATAAATAATATAAAATCGACTTTTAACATAATATATAAAATATTTTTAAGCATAAATTAAAAATAAACATTAATATATAAAAGTTAGTATAAAATTTAAATATATCATTTAAAAATCAAACATTAGTAATTGAAACTAAAAGATAAATATTATAATATATATATATATATATTAAAAGAATAAAGAATAAGCGTTCAATAATTTTGAAGTTATATTATTGAGTTGGTATAAAATTAAACTTAGGTTTAAAATTAAACGTTGAAAATATAAATTAAAAATGATTATATAATAATATAAAATATTTTGTTAAAGTTAAACTCAAAATAATTTTAGAATTATATTATTGAGCTAGTTAAAATTAAAACTTAATATTAAAAATTAAACGTTTATAATTTAAATTAAAAGATATTATATGTAAAATATTTTGTTAAATTTACATTAAAAATTATTTTATTATTTTGTTATTGAGTTAATATAGTATTAAAACTAAATACATATAGTATTAAAACTAAATACCTAAGATTAAACGATAATAATTTAAATTAAAAGCAAAGTTAAAATATAAATAGAAAAGGAAATAAGAAAAAAATAAAATGAGGAGAGAAAATGCAAAAGAAAAGTAAAAAAAATTGACGGCCCTGCTGCAACCAGAAATTTGACGGCTAAAATTTGGAGTCACGTGACTCAAATTTTAACTATGGAGCGTTTGGCAGTTTGGCAGAATCCGATAAAATTTAGCGAGAATCTGATCAGGTTCCACTTGTTAAATGGGCCTAAAGCATACATGAATCTGATCAGTTTGGCAGTTTGTTTTGATAAAAAGTTCTATACATGTAATTCATTTTACAGCAAATAGAAATATTGTATTTGTTTTGCATGCATCACATATACTGCAAATGAGTTGCATTTACATGATGTGGGGTCCACATGGAGGGACATGTAAATGGTTTTCCTGTAAATGAGCTTTTGATGTGATCTCTCAGATCATTATATAAAAATATTATAAAATAAATTTATAACATTCATAAAATGTAAAAGTACAAACAAAATAAAAGACAAAAATATTATAGATTATATTATCATTTTGAAAAATACGGTGGGTACACGTGTGATAAATAAATTATATTTTAATATATTTGTTTTTGGAAATTATGAAGATAAAAGGAAAATAAAAACAATAAAAATAAAAATAATAAGTAAAATACTAAATAAAAGATAAAAATAAAATAATTTCATAAAAGAAAAAAACAAAAGTATTTCATTAAAAACAAAATGAATATAGTAATAACATAGTAAATAAAAATATTAAAATCCTTCATTTTAGAAACATAAATAATAACATAAAAGAGAAATAAATTATTCAAAATGATAAAACTTCATACATTAAAACATAATATATTCGTTTTAATATATCAAATAATATGAATTTAAATAATATATTTAATTAAACTTAAATAGACATATAATAAAATTTTGGTAATATTATTTGTTTTGAATTATAATAATAAATTATATAAAACAATATTGTTTCAAAAATCAATTATAAAACTATAAATTTAATAAAAATAAAAAAATAATGAATTAAAATATTATATAATTAAATTAATTGAAAATTAGCCGTATAAAATATAATGTATACAAAAATGGAAATAGTTAAAAATAAAATAAAATTACTTAAACAAATAAATAAAATAAAAGAATACATTGAAGTAAAACTCTACATTAAAATTATATAAACTATTTTTTATAAATAAATTAAATAATATAAGAAATTAAATAAAATAATCACACAATAAATCATTATTTAACGTAAATAACATATAAATTTCATATTAAGTATAATAAATTATTTATTATTAAACATATATAACATGATAAATAATTTAAAATAGAAATATAAAAATTATAAAATAAAAGGTTGAATAAAATATTAAGGGTGTTAATTTAAAGTTGTTAAAGATAATAAATAATATATTACGCTTTGCAACAAAACAATAAATAATATATTCATATTAGAAACTAAAAGTTGTAAAATAAAAATAATTATTTATTTGATTCATTGAAAAAAATATTCAATTTTTTAACAAAAAAAATATCAATTTAAATTATATAATATTAATATATGATAATATTTTATTCTAACTAAACACTTACATCAAATTCTTACTTTCAACCAAACAACGTAATTCATTTTCCGGAATTTCATTTACATCTATCCAAACCAAGGAAAAGCAATTCCTGTAAACACAATTCCTATCAGAATTTTCAATTACACTCATTTACATTTCGGATTTACAATTACGTCAAACCAAACTACTCCTAAGATTCATATTGGTATAAGATGCAGTTGCAGCTATCATATTTTTTGAATTATTTCTTTAAACATTTTTAGAACTATCACAAACTTAACCTTAATTTACAAAATCAGACAAAGTAAGTCTAAATTTTTTTTCGATTGGACAATTAGATCAAAATTATTTAACTTTTTTTTTATTTTTCTTAATTTTTTTATTATTAAATTTGCATTTTACCCTTTTAATTTTAAAAAAATTATGACTCATGCAACGAGCTCACGCTTGTGGGATGACAAGTTTGTCGCACGAGTGCAAGAGCCATCTATTTTTTTAATTTAAAAAATAAAATGGTCATGTAGTAAATAAAAAAAATAAAAAATCTTAAGGTTGAATCAAAGTATCTAGTTGAAAAAAGTTTAAATACTCAATGTTAAATTTAAAATTTTCGTAATAGTTCAAAAGAGATTTAATAAAATAATCTTATTCTCTTAAGCTCTCTAATTTTAAAGGATATGGTATTGAAAGAAAACATTATGCCTGCATAAGCATCAAAATATTATTTTGATTACTCAGACCTGCTAACTTATTTTTCTGTATCCTTTTAATGTCTGCCTTTATATTTGAAATTTTCATCCAATGCATCTTCTGCTGTGTTTCTAGAGCCCTGATATTGTCAATGAGTCAGACCATTTGCGTGCCTAATCAAAGATGTCTGAAGGGTGTCACAGATTACATTTGTAATTTGTAACTTGTAATTTGTAATGTGACATAGTAGTGTCATGGCTCAAATCTATATGCCGCCTGTTAATAAAAAGGTCAAGATGCGCCGCGTACGTTAATTTAAGAGTTTTCGTGTAGCATCTAAGGACCATTTTTAAGCATTTATATTCGTTACTTTATGAACTGTTGAATACTTGAATGAAATGGTTCATTGCTACATAATATTTCTTCGTCCAAGTGCTTTGCAATTTTGTAGCATACATATCAGAAGACTTGAGTTGAGGCTTTGCTTGATGAGCAAACACTGCTGGAATGAGTTTGCAGGAACTTAATTTATTCCAATAAAATATACAATTGATTATACACGATGCTTGTGCAGAAAATGTCACATTTGTTAAATTATAAATATTTTTTTCAATTACAAAAGTATAATCTTCAGAATATAAAATCATGAAAGGTACGTCTGAGGTACCTTAGTACGACCTGTAACGCGTCATTTGCCATATCTTTTTGCAAAAAACGTTGCATCACTAAAGTTACACAAATCTATTTCACTAATTCACTTGCCGTAAACAAATCTTTAGCTAGGGTGACTACTTCAAAATCTTTTTTTTTACAATCTAAAATTTCGATAAGCGATCGTGCATGAAGAAAAATCTCGATCCATCATCGAATTCGACTAATTTAGTTATCGATCGATCGAATCCGACTAATTTAGTGATGGATCGAAGCACAATTCGAACTCGAAAGAGGGTTTTGATGACTACTTCAGAATCTTTACTGGCGGTGCTGGAGAAATTTGTTTAACCTAATTATTATTCCTCCCCTTTAACATTCGCTATTATGTCATGACAGTAAACCTGGTTCGTTCAACTATGATACTGGGTTGAGGTTTCATTCCCCATCTAGCTCGGCAATTCAAAACTAAACTTGAAAAAAAAATCTCGGAAAATCTTATCTTCAACTCTTTTGTTGTATTTTCAATCAAAATCTAATCATTGAATTATTGGAAAAAAAAGTAGTCATTCAATAAAGTATGAATTGCATTACTTTCATGAAACAAGAAGCCATCAACAGATTGATAAAATTCTACTGTGTCAGCATTCATTTCATTCACATCCAGAAATTAGCAAAGCCCTGTTAAGAGCGAGTCACTTTGGGTTCCCAAAAATAGGCACATTGGATTGCGTTCTCATCGTCACCAAAAACCCCTTGGGTTTCTCATCAGTTGCATGTCAGAGTCCCCCCACCCACAAGAAAGATCTTTCTCTGATCCCTCTTTGCCTAAATAAGTCCATATCAGAAAGATCAACTCTCTCTCTCTCTCTCTCTCTCTCTCTCTCTCTGAACAGTGTGCACTACTAGCTCACAGTGCCCAGGTCCCCTTTTTCTGCAAGGGACACGGCCAACCTAATTATCAAAAAATAGCCAGATATACACATGCATGTCATTGAATGCCCCATCCATGAACTTCTCAGCACCTCATTCCCATCCAATTTTGGTACCCACTGATTTCCCCAAGAAAAATCTCCATTCCATCACAAATCCAACAATGGGAGGTTGTGCCCACTCTTTTTCTTGTTCTGCTGTTCTTCCTCTCAATCAGAAGGCAATCCATTTTGAAGGACATGTCACTCTCAACTAAGAGGCAGAGCTCTCTCATCCACATCCTCTTTCATTCTGCAATCCATTAACGATGATGTTGAAAGCTCAATGCCCAGAAGAGCTAACAACAGCCAAATCCAGGCCAGATCCAGAGAGCCGGCCATAAAAAGGATAAAGATATAAATACGAGTAAATGAAACAGGAAAGGGGAAAGAAATATGTGAACTAATAGGAGAAGGAATTGATCCCTCTCACCTCAATTTGCTCTGCAGAGTTGCCACCATCTATCACCATCCCTTTTCTACCACAAAACACAGTACCATAGCAATGGAAAAGGCCTATGTGTTTCTCATCTCCACACCACCAGCAACTGGAGATGAGGAGGAACAAAGGAGAAGATAATAGAACACCCATTTCATCCTCATCGAAGATGTGGATTTTTGTTTTCACAGACATATGTCATAAACTTTTGATTCAGACAAAATACAAATGAAGAAAGAAAAAAAAGGGGTAACAAAATGCCAACGTTAAATTGAAGACATGGTAAAAATCACATATTTCTGGTTCATCGCTAATCCATATACTCCTACCAGCATCAGATCATCTGATTTCTGAAAAGAGGTAAAAATCGCACCTTTTTCATCGTTTGCTCGTCAAAATCTCTCCTTTTTCATCAACCGATCGGAATGCCTACTGGGATTTGGGATCGGATCAAGGGTGCGCAGCCGAGGCAGAAGGCAGCAAGGACGATTGGTTGTTGATGATGAAGGGATGCTGCAGGAGCTGCACCGCTGTGAGGCGCCGAGCCGGCTCCTTCTGGAGGCAGCAGGAGATGAAGCTCCGGAAGTCCCTGGACGCGGTCTGCGGCGCCTCCGGCGGATCGGCGTAACAGATAGAGACCATGAGCGAGGCCCAGTCACCCTGCCGCCCCACGTTCTCGCCAAAAGGGAACCGCCCGAGGTAGAACTCGAGTATACTGAGGCCGAAGCTCCAGATGTCCCCTGCGTAGCCGTCGTAGACGCCGTCGTTGAGGTCCGTGTTGATGCGCTCGGGGCTCATGTAGGCGATGGTACCGACGGAGGAGTTGCAGGGGTCCATGGTCTGCGCCAGTATGCGGCTGACGCCGAAGTCGGCGATCTTGACTCGGCCCGCGGCGTTGATGAGGAGGTTGGAGGGTTTAATGTCGCGGTGTACGATCTTGCGGCGGTGGAGGTAAGCAAGGCCGGAGAGCACCTGGCGAGCAACGTCAGCGAGAAAGGGCTCGGATGCGATGCGACGGCCCTCGAGGGAGCCCCCGTCCATGAACTCCAACAGCACCTGGATCTCGCCGCCGTGGTCGTACATCCCGTGGCAACGCACAACGAACGGGTTGTCGGCGGTCCTCAGGATCTCGATCTCGCGCTTGATCTGGAGGCGGACGGCGTCCTCGTGATTCCCGTAGATGACCTTGAGCGCGTAGAGCCGACCGGAAACCCGGTGGCGGACCATCCACACGGTGCCGCCGCTGCCGCTGCCCATGCGCCTGATGCGCTCCAGGCTGGAGAGACTCGGAATCTGCGAGGACGATGTGTTGGATGAGGAGACGGCGGTGGAGGCGGACAAGGGCGGGGCGGTCATCGGGGCTCCGGTGAGGCCGACGACGGTGCCGGGGCCGGCGGAGGGGGCGGAAAGGGGAGGGAGGGGGAGGGGGACGGCAAGGGCCGGATCGCGCTGGGGCAGAGGGAGGGTGAGGTCCGGCCGCCGGCGAGGGCGATTCGGGGTGCCGGGTTGGCCCGGCCGGGCAAGGGGGATCGGACCGGGTCTCATGGCTTCATAGGGAGGTGGAATGGAGGAGGAGGAAGAGGGAGTTTGGACCCTGGCGGCGGCGGCGGCGGCGGAGGAGGAGGAGGAGGAGGTGGTGGTGGTGGTGGAGATGGTGGTTCTTATGATGGGATTCTGGTGGTGGTTCATGGAGGAAGAAGAGGAACCAATTGGAGAGAAGAGAAGAGGAAGGTTGTAAAGAAAAGGGTTGTTTTGGATGATTGAGTTGTCAAAGGAAAGGAAAGGAGAAGGAAGGAAGGAAGAAGTTGTTGTTAAAAAGATCAAATCCTCCTCTTCCTCTTCATTGATGAGATGATGAGTGATTGGAGTGGAGAAAGAAATTAGGAGGAAAGAGTTGAAGAAAAGATGAGATGAGGTGAGAGAGAGAGAGAGAGTATGCGCGTCTAAAGGGTTGAGGACAGAGAAAAAGAGATATATGTGGGTCTATTTTTTTTATTTTTTATATATACTTTACCTTGCATCTATTTTTCATTGTTGAAAATTTTGAAATAAAAACCAATGTGTACATATTAAATTCGATCCATTTTTTTAGGCCTTGATTTGATTGAAGTATTAGAGAAAATAAGATAAAAAATAAGAAAAAATTATAAAAGAGTTTCAAATGAAAAATAAAAAAGATATATAGTATTATATATTTGTTACGAGTCACATATAATCAGGAACGGACCCAGAACGAAAAGTTAGGGGGGCAAGGTAAAGTATTGATTCCTTGACCTCGTCATAGTACTTAAAATCTCCTAACCACTACACTAAGTAAGTAATTTTGCTCTCTTTTAGTATTTATTTTATATATTAATTGTATCTACTAGTATATACCTATATATATATACTTTCTATACCGAAAAGTGGGAGGGGGCCGAGGCCCTCCACACTATATATAGATCCGCCCCTATATATAATAGATATGTAATAAAGGATAAAAGTGACTTTTATACGCGTTACACTTTCATATTGCATGTTTATAAATTTTTATTCAAATAAAATATAATTTAGTTTAGCACATTCATCATTATAATTTTTATTTAAATATGAGTTTAATAATAATTCATCATACTTCACTCTATTATCATATACTTCATCATTTCATCTACCCTTCTATTAATTAATTGCCAAACAAAGTTTTAAAGAAATATATATGATTGCTACTTGCTACTACATATGTACAAGCAAGGAGACTTGATAAGTCAAACGCCAAGTCTTTTTTAGCTTATTAATATGATTTACACATCACCAAATAGCGCGTAGACATACACAAAAAATCAAATTTTGATGTAACTAAAAACAGCTTGATTATTTTTTTAAATTATTTTATTTTTTCATTTATTAAGATCCTTGATGTCAAGATTATCAATACTTGACTAATTTAAAATTGAGTTAAAGAACAGAACGATATTCTTTTTAAATTAATAATTTTAAAAATTAAATACGAGACTACTAATTTTTGTCATCTTTCTTTTTAGAATACATTCTTACTAATCTGATGTATGAATTGAATTTGATTTAAATTGTTTTATCTTTAATGTCGAAGCTACTGGATTTTTGGATTGTGGTTAACATCATTAAATTTGATTTTTTTTAAAAAAAAAGATTAAGATGGGACTAGAAAGAATTGATCCAATTGCATCACTAAGTGAAAAGAAATATTTGTCGAAATATAAACCTTATGCTGGAGACAGGACCATGGTGATTGTGAATAAGATGAAAAGAAATTGGGGAAGCATTTTTAAGTTTTTCTTCTAGATTGATACGCCCCTCTGCCATATCTAATTAATTTATAGTCAATAAAGTATCTTTGAACAAATTGGATTAGTTACTGTATACACCACATAGCATCCAATATTCTGATATGTTCACATTAATGTGGTGTCTTTTTTCTTTTGAATGGATCCGTATGTGGTTTACTTAATATATGATACAATAAAAGGAGCGTGCATAAGGTTCAAGACTTCAAGGATACATGCATAAAGATTCCTTACTCTATCTAAAAAATTATTTTCTTTAGCACCTTCTCAATTATATTCTTTTCTATCTTTCTCTAAGTTATAAAATTATCAATTTTAATCTTCAAACTTATTTTAATTTATCAATATAAAATTTCTATTAAATTTCAATTAAAATTATGAAGTTAATTTTTTTTGTAATTATTAAATATCATTATTATCCTTAAATCTTTAATATAATAAAAACTTTATAAAATAAAAAATAAAGTAAGAATAAAAATATTATTTAATAATATTTTATTATTTATTATGAAATATCTTAATCAAATTGTTGTCTGCAAGCAACGAATGCTTATATTAATTTTCGACTTTTCCGCCTCCTTATTTCTCAATCTCCAATCAAGATCGTACTTAGTGCTGCTATGGTTCTGGATCCTCTTGAAAAGCCAGGTAAGATAATCAAGTAAGGTAACAGACGTCTCTGTCTCCATCGGAGGGCGGGTGTATTCCGCGTTTGGAGTCATTTGAGTAAATGATGAAGATTTAAAAAATGATTTAAGGTGGCATTATTTTTTATTTGTAATTTTTTATAATATTTATAAGAAAATAATATTTTTTTATTTCATAATTAGTAAAAAATAAGTTTAACAGAATTTTAGATAAAATTTAACGGAAGGACTTTAATGACAAATTCACATAAGTTCAAAATTAAAATTAGTAAATTTATATAAGATCAACCTGTGAAAAAAATTATAATTAAAAGGGTGTCAACTAAAACAATTTTTAAAATATACACACATAAATTGAGTATATATGTTGCTCTTCTTTTAAGCTGCAATTTACTGTGAGATAATATCAACCGTTCAAAACTCGATCAATATCATGTTTTCCAAAGTGAAAAGAAAACTACAAAATTCTTTCTAGAGAAGAAAGAAGAATGGTTCTTCCGAGTGCGAGTTCAATCTTTTATTTTCTTTTATATGAGTAAAAACAAACAAATGGGAGAAAAATATAGTATTAATCTTCATTAGATTGGACGTAGTAGTAGGAAAACCTCCAAAAAAAAAAATTATACCACACGAATGGTATAAAAAAAAGGGAAAAAGAAAACTGCAATTTTCCTCCTCGAGAGGAAAATGGAACTTGATACAAAAATGATGTTCTTTTTTTGTACCAAACAATTTCGAGGCAAGGATTCGAAGCTCGATTTGAATTAATATAAATTGTCATAATTTTTTTACTTCTTTACAAGTCTTGTTTTCTCTAGTGATAGATAGATTAAAGATTTAGGAAAAGCATCCATGATTTATTAGTATTCATAATGAATTTATTTATTCAATAGTATTTATATGCAAATTCATTTATGATAAATCCTAGATCGGAGGGATGATTGAGAGCAAGGTTGTCAAGATCGGGATCTTACCTAAGATCGGAAGGGGGTGATAGGATCGAAGATCGTAAGATCGGATCGAGTATCGTAAGATCCTACTTATAAATAAAAAATATTTTTAAAATAAATATGTATTAAAATATACATATATCTAATGATTTATTAAACATATTTTAATATATATTTTACATTTGTTATTAATTTTTATCACTTTAAAAACTTTATATGCTTAAAAATAAAGTTTTATAAATATAATGTAATATATTATAATTCATATTATTTAAAGAAATATGTATATATATGGGATTAATGAAGATGCTACCTACTTAAGTAGGTAGCACCGTGTTACCTATATTGTCAACCTATGATGTATATAACAAAATCTATAAGAAAGAAAATATTTATATAAATCATAGATTTAAGTGGATAAAATAAAAAATACGGTGCTACTTACTTTAAGTATGTGGCACCTCCATTATTTTCATATATATATATATATATATACACACTAAATAAATATATATATATATATCCACTATTTATTTTTTGTCACTTTTATGCTTTAAAAATATTTTTTTAAGTAATATATTATCAATATAACATTTATTTCTTTTAAAAGGAAGTGTGAAAAAGAAAAGAAAAAAATTAAACTAATATAGTAGGATCGGTAGGATCTTACGATCTTACCGATCTTACTATCCTACTGATCCTACGAATTCGATCTTATATTTAAGATCGAGATCGGTTATCCATGGTAGGATCGTAAGATCGTGCGATCTTACGATCAAGATCGCGATCTTGACAACCTTGATTGAGAGAACTGATTAATTAGAAATGAAGATGTTCACATCATGAAAAAAGTGAGGAATAAGAAATTTAACTAATAATTATTAGTATAATTAATTAGTAAGATTATATCCTTATAAAAAAGATGAATAATCTCGAGTTCGAATTTTAGAGCTGTAATCTTAACTTAAAATTATTTTCATCGCGTAATTCAAATACTGGATTAGTTAGATATCACACCGATAAATTTTAAATCTTAAAAAAGAAAATAGAGGAACCAGAAATTTTTAGGAAGAACCAACGGATAAAATTAATGTTGCAGCTTTATAATAATATATGAGTTAAAAAAGTATATATTTTTAAAACTTATATATGTCAATCAAAATATCCAATAAGTTAAATTTTTCATCTTAAAATTAAAACTAACTTTTCTTTTATCAAAGTTCAACTATACATGTTAAATTTAATGTCAACTATTAGGAACGACTTATTGACACGGAAATAAAAAATATTCTACATACCGATTAAACTATATATATTTGGATATTCTTACGCGGAGAAAATATAATTAAAAACGGGACTATGAAACTAAAATCCAAAAGTATATTGTCGTGCGTCATTTACCCCATACCATCCTTTCTCCTATTACAACTAGAAAACGATATGAAAAGTATTATCAAGATCAAATAAGGTATTCAAAATTATGTGTGACATTTTTCGCCCATATATTGTGTGAAAAACTTTTAGTATTTTTTCTCTTTAGTGAATGATCTAATCCCTCGAAGCAGCATTAATTCAGTATTGAGTCAAATTTAATTAATATAATTTATTAATAGCATTGTATCTTAGGACAGATGAAATTTAATAATTTTGTATTTGATTTTTAAAATTATCAATTTGATGAGGAGAATAGTCAAAATTAATAATTTTGAACATCGAAAATTTTGAGAGGATAAAAAAATAATATCAAAATATAATCAATAAAGTAAAATAAAGAATGATCCAATATTTTTAAATATCATGATATCATGATTTAACCTACGCCTAGTATACAATCGGAAAGAATATAAAATCATGCGCACATATATGCCACAAGATTTTCAAGGTCGGATTAGACCGGTTTAATCAAAAATCGATAGTTAAATTATGTAAAAAAAATATTTAAGCTAGTTCAATCCAATTTTTAAAAGAAGTACAAATAGAAGACGAATCAACAAAAAAGGGGAACACAATAGGAATTAAAATAAATAAAATTTGCAAGTGAAATTTAGAGAAAAGGGAAAAAGTAAAGATTAAAAAGGAAAAATAAATAACTAAGAAAATAAAATTTTGGAAAGATGGATTCACGCAGATAAAAAACCTTGTTTAGAGGGATAAAAGGGAATTTTTTTAATAGTTATAGTACTTATAAAGATCATATATTTTAACCAAAAAAAATGATTCCAATTATTGTAATTTTAAAAGGAAAATGCAAGACAAGGCGAGGAAGATGTAAACGAAAAAAAAAGAGGAATTGAGGAAGACAATACATTTGTCGAATCTTTTAATTCATTCATATAGTTTTATCCATTCTTTATCATCAAAGTTTATTACAAATAATCATTTTTCTAAGGATGATTCGACCAATTAAGATTGATCGAATTAATAAAAGCTATGACCCAATTAACACATGGGTCTGATCACTAAAGATCATGTTAAAGCTACATGTGAAATGTCAATGAATTTTGTTAAAAAAAAATCCATATTCACTTTGTCGTTTATCGTGTGATATGTGAGATGATATAATAAATTGTGAATTAATATTTATGTCAACTGTCCTCTCGATTATTCAATACATGATACGATATTTTCATAGATTAGTTATTGCCAAAATGGTAACAAGTTTACAATTTTTTAAACTATAATTTGACACAGTATTAAAAAAGTGAATGCATGATAATAATAATTTGCAACTCGATAATTATTTTATTAATTTAAAATATAATTTTCTTCATTTACTAAGGCGACCTATGTTAGATTTCGGCATGTACTTAAATTTCTAAGATTATTAATAATTCATCTGATTTAAGAAAATAGTAAAAATTAATCCAACAAAATATGCAAGACAACAATGTCTTTATGCATGCGGAGAGAGAGAGAGTATTAAATTTTAGGGTTGATGAACAAAAGCGTCTCACATGATTTCACACCACTCAATAAAATCGTCCACATTTTGGACCACAAACAGGCTCATAATTAATTTGGTAGATAGTACATTGGATTATTATTAGGTCATCAGACTGTCCCACATATATATATATATATATATATATATATATATATCATATACGTACACAATTAAGTGCATTTGATTTAATCGCACTCACATAAAAAAAATATTTAAAATTTAAAATATAATATGTGAGCGTGATTATATTGAATACACACTAATATTTCTCTTTTATATATATATATATATATATATATATATATATATGAGATTAAGAATTTTGAAAATTATTAAAATTTTGTCAAAATTTGCATGGTCACACCTGAGTCGACAGACACTGCAGCTCCCTGCAACGATCCCCACCATCTGATCGATCAGAAGTTGCAAGAACAGTGATCAGATTATGACCCTATAATTTTGCAATCAGAACGAGATGGACGTATTTACCAATACCTAATTAATTTCATGTGATAATGTTTTAGAAACATGATTAATTTTCAAATTTGATATTTTTATCTCAAATTGGTAGCTTAGTTTATTTTATAACTAATTAATCCTTCAATTAGATACTTTTTTAGAATTGATATTTTTATATATTATAATATAAGTTTAATATATTAAATGATATTGAGATGTTGAGCATATTAAATTTTAGAATTGATATTGAGATGTTGAGCATATTAAATTTTTAATTATTTATTTTATAAATCATAATTATTTATTAATTTTATGATCTATTTTAATTATAAATTAAATGATTAAAAATTATTCAATAATTTTATTAAGCATTACATTAAACGCTTTGATGTGATAGTTATATAATATTTTTTCAATTTATTTATCAATGCGATAGAGTAAGTCAATTGTTCCGGTTTAAAAAGATTACAAACATAGATAAATAACTATTAAAAATAAAAAAAAAATCTATTTTTTATTTTCATTTCACTATATTTTATATTAGTAATTTCTAAAAATTACAGTGATTCGTGTTAGAAACAAAAGAGATTGCTCACCTAACTTTTTACAAGATTAATTATATAATTATGTGATTCTTGTAGTTTCCGTTATATATGCATGATTTTGATACGGAACTTAGAAAACTCTTTTTAATATAATCGTGAAGGTAAAATCTATTCTTGGATCATATTTTTATGTTATTTATCGTTGACGTGTCTATCACATCAATAAATCTTCCATAAATATAGAGATGTAGCTTCCACATCACAAATAAATACTTATAATATATAAAATATAATAATCGTGAAAATTTATATAATTGATGAATCAATTAATTATAAAAGAAACTTGAGTTACTAAAAAAATTTGAATATCGATTTTGAAAATTACTCTAGAAAATTCCACCTTGCAAATGGCAAAAAACAGAGAGACGAGAGAAGCTCGAAAGATTCTTCAAATAAGTAAGATAGAGAGAGAGAGAGAGAGATGGGACGTATCAATGGAAAAAAAGAACCCAGACAACGACGGAATGGCAGCCGAAAAGAAGAGGAAGGGGGCTTTTGTCTTCGCTTTGCATCTCTCTCTCTCTCTCTCTCTCTCTCTCTCTCTCTCGCTCCGTTCTTGTTCTTTATGTTACAAAGTACAGTGATGCTGTGCATGACAAAACGAAAGCAGCTAATTAACCATGCAATGCATGCATGCATGCATGAATGCATGAATGCATGAATGTATGATGCTGGCGCTTTGAAATGCGAATTTATTGATGACGAAATAAATGTTCAAGTCTCGTCTCGTGATAAGAAGTGATGATTTTTTTTTAGTAAAAACAGATAGCTTAATTATCTAACGGCGTAGCCGCAAGAATCATTATATAAAGTATCTGAAAGACTCAAATGTGAATCTTCCACCCGAAAAAGATCAGCCGTTGTCATTCTCACCGTATTAATCAATTGGTCTGCTGCTTTATTTGTCTCTATAAAGCAGTGTATATATTTGAAAGATTCAAAAGATTTAAAAGACGTGACAAAATAAAAATGTCAGCTATAATGTTCTATAATCTTCATGGCACTTGAGAGTTTAGCGAGTTATGATGTCCACCAAGTTTCTAGAGTTATGATGTTCTATAATATTCATGGCACTTGAGAGCTTAACAATGATATATTGTAATCGCCATCCGAAGGACAGTCAAAGTTTCTCGTACTTCTACCTCCAAAATTGAAGTTGCATTATGTCTCAGAACCCTTGCTGCCAAATAAAATTCTAAATTAGTTCCTATTATGTACCATGCTCCCCTCCCTTCCCCTATTCAGACAAATGAGTTAGAAGGAGAGGGGAGGCTCCCACTGTTAATATATGATCTTGTGGTCATCTTTGAACGAGCAACTCTTGCTCGTTGGAGTGGAGCCGGAATACGTGCTCCACGCTCCCGGAACTCGCGGGACGACGCGAGCGTGATGGGAGGCCGCGGAAGACGTGGCAACGGCGCGTGAAGGGCGGACGTCAGTGGAGTAAAAAAGCGCCTATTTATAAAGCTCGAGGACGAGCGGAAATGGCCACTGAACGGGAGCCCCAATCGAATTCAGACCCTTCAAAACTCTTCACTGGTAT
>LTAE01006409.1:0-14656 GCA_001647135.1 Pontederia paniculata
GCGGCGCCTGCCGCTCGCGCGAGGTGGCCATGTCCGGAGGAGAGAAAACGCTAGGGATTCAACGTCAGAAAAAAAGAGAGACGAATGAGGGGTTTGGGGATTTTGATCGGGTTTAGCGACCAATATAGCGAGCAAATTCTGCTCGCCAAAATAAATTTCATAAATTAACTTAATGGGTTTCGTACACCAATTTTTCGTACGATATTTCGTAATTAGCGAGCAATTCAGCGAGCAAATTCTGCTCGTTAAATTAAACTTCGTAAATGTTTCGTACGATGACTTTTACTTGTTATTTTTGCCGCTAATATGCTCGTTATTGACGAATAATAAATTTGCTCGTTAATTGGCCGCAAATTTGCTCGCTAATCTCAATAATTTTATTGTTCGTAACTTTCTCGCCATTTTCTCGTAAGTAGCGAGCAAATTAGCGGCAAAAGATTTCTCGCTAAATGTTGCTCGCAAAACACCGTTTTTCTTGTAGTGTATGGCTCATAAACAATATCCAAAAGGAGGAATTCAATTCCTCAGAAATCCACAAGAGATATATCAAATCAAACTCAAATGCGTATGGTCAATACAGATGAAAATCAAGTAATAATTATTAAGAACTACACAAGAGTTTCCTACATAAGAATAGGTAAATATGTAATTGATAACTTATAACATGGACTATACTAAATTTGTCACTACCTCACTCGAGTAAATTCTAAACTTATGCTCATCACATAGCAATACTAGCAATCATCACCTGCAAAATGGGAAGAGAGAGGGGTGAGTATAAAATGACTCAGTGAGTGAAAATGACATAATATCTAAAATCAATAAAATCGGTGCCCACAATGCAATATTACCAAAAATAGGCTATAGAAAGAACTCTCACTAAGATCGTGACCACTAGGGGTTCTAAGTAAGTTGTTGTGCGGACTAATGTTTGTAAAATCATATTCGAACTCAATATCTCTTCTACGTTGTCCACCTGGGGATGCAGTAGTATGCTAGAACTTTGTTGTTGTATATGAAATGAACTCAATATTTGTCGCATCTACTCGGATTTGATCATTCTCTAATGGAATATAAAATCTCACCACAAGACGATTTTTTTACGATGGTAATAATATGTGTATGAATGCGCACACATTTCATAAATGAGCATCTAGCCAAAAGTGTTAATCTAGGGAGAATCATCAAATTTCATAAAACTCGAGAATCCAAAAAAATATCATAAAACCATTCGAAAGATCGATAATAGAAGAAGTGTCATAATTGCATTAAACTTAGCATGACTTAAATTAAATAAATCATAGCAACAATCACTCATTTCAATGATGCAAGGCAATCACATGGATATAATAATCCATTCGGAAAGCATGCTTTACCTTGACTAAGACCATGGATAGCTACAAGAGCATACTTATCGTGATTGTGATAATTTCACTCATCTCGATATCGCGTGGTCAAATCCCATGTGTCTGAGTCCAATCAATCAACAATAAGAATCTAGTCATAAGTTTCATAACGTCTTATCAATCAAATTTTCAATACACTAAGACTTGAAATGATACTCATGTCAATTTGCTTCTAAAAATATATATTTTCATATTTACTTGCCACTCACGCTTACTAACTCAAATTAATCATCATTACACATTTATTATAGGTAACTCGTGATTATGTGATTGATCATCTAATGTATGATCTATTTATCCTTTGCCACTCCTATTTATCAATTTATTACAATTATGATTACCTTATCAAATTATCATATAATCCTTTTTTTTAACCATAGTATTATCCATACCCAACATGACAAATGAATAATATATATATATATAATATATATATATATATATAAGTTAACTCACCTTGTGTGAATCAGGGTGGAGTCGCTCTCTGATATCCTCCAAACACAAAGCCATCAAGCAATGAACACAACCCTACACACAAGTAGTTAGTTGTGTTACCATCCTTTCTAGACTAAATCAACCCTGAAACATAACACAATCAACCATGTAAGACTCACCATGCGCAACCCAAAATCACAAGTTCCTAGTCGCCCCTCACAATGTTAAGTGATCAACAATGCTGAAAATCAGCACATATTTTCTTGTAATGAACTAGCATATAAACCCCAATTAACTAACGTCATGAATCTGAACAATGTACGTCTCACCTTGTGAAGATCAGAGTCAAGTCGTCGTCCAAAGATGTGTGAAGCAAATCACGAATATAACCTTATTAACACACACACATAGAGATTAGGTTTCCCTTTCCAAAGCTAATACAATGGGCCAAAAATCGAGTTCAACTTAGGAGATGCTTAATGAGACAGGGAATGGACTTTCATAGCTTGTCTGGTGCTCCATCGACGGTGATCGGAATCCAACAAAAGAACGACAATCACTATTCCATCACCAACACACCCAAATCATTTAGGGTTGACTCACCGGAGAAGGAAATGGAATCAGAGCCGAGTCCACATTATCACCTATAGCTCTGTCAGTCCCTGTACGACGCACCAAGGCTGCCATGACCAAGGGAAAATTCGAACTCGAAATTGGCCAAATCCCAAACAAGATGTGAGTATGACATACCAAGAGGGAGAAACGAATGTCGTTCGTCTCCGACGAAGTCCTGAAACAACGAGCGATGGAGCTTCAAATTCACGAAAATGGCGGAACGACTAACATTCATCGAAGACCCAATCAAAACCTCAAAGACAATGGCAATCATTGACGGAAAGTCGAAGAAACTTACCTGAATGGGAAAGGTGACTCATCATCGGCGAATCGTGATGATTTTCGTCGAACATCACCGACGATTCCACACATGTTTGATCCAAATTTGAGCCAGCAACCCCACAACTCCTATAACATCGTGATCACGTCGCCGAAAGGTATGAAATCATACTCTCTGATGGTCGTCTCGTCGTCGGTGGGCAACTCAGTCGGCATGTCTTGGATCGGCATCACATCACGGAAGAGAGAACGAGAGGGAGCGAAAGAAAAGTGATCCCTTTTTTATTCACTCCTAAGACAAGTTTCCAAAATACAACGATCAAATCAACTTATTTATTTTTATTTGATTTATTCCTTGCCTTGTGATAAGACAAATTGCCCTCATTAGTCCAAAAAACTACTTGGATGCCACTGTGGACTTTTGAAAAATTCTAGCTCGTTACAAGATTCATCCATAATTTCCGTAACATCATGATGCGGCCAAGGAAAAAAACTTAATTTATAGATCTCGACATCTTCAACATCAGATATTTTATTTATTGTGATATTTATTTTATTTAAGATTTTGACGTTATGTTTTGATTTAGAATAATTTTATTGACTAACATTAAGTTGTAGATCCTAAAGATAATTTACATGTGTTATAAAAGCCAACATTTTGAATTAATAGAATGATTTAAATAAAGAACGAATCAAACTTTTAAATAAATTAAGTTATATTATGTGTATGATGTCTACTTCATCAGGTCGTCCGGATCAATGTCTAAAAAAATGATGATGATGCCTTCATCGTGTCGTCCGGATAAATGTCTAAAAGAATGATGATGATATACATTAACCACATCTAGAAGCGTGCATAAAAGATTCTCACATCTCGCTCTTAACCTTCAATAAAATTTTTATAAATATTTAGCTTATTATGCATCTTTTATTATTTATTATTTTCTTCCACATTAAAAGATAACTTCACTGTTGTCCGATGATGTAATTAGTTAAAAATGAATTTCTTTAAATCTTTATCCTCTTTCTCGTTTATTTCTCATAACAAAATAAATGGATATCGAGCTTAAGAAAGAAGAAGATAAATTTAAAATAAACGAATAGTCGTACGAAAGTGATGAAAATAAAATTTGGCACCTTTTAATCCCGTGTATATTAAAGCTCAACATGCTGTTTCTAATTCAACACTTTCTTGTTTTTTTTTCCTTTTTTCCCACACCAAATGTTCCATCCTTTTGGTTTCGAGACTATTGACAAAAGGAGCAGGCCAGTCGGTGTCCTGGGACATCTGAAGACCTTTGTATCTACTTCCAGATTTGATTCAAACAAAGAGACAGAACAAGGCCTACCACCTGCAAAGTTAAAAGGGGAGACAGCTTGTTGGCATTTCCAGGCCCCCTGCAAGTTTACATCTAATCAGACTTGGATCATATATAGCTTTAATGGAACACTACTTGCTGCTCTTTCTTCCACGCTCAAGCAACGCATTCACAAGGCATCTGCAACTCATTTCACTGTCCAGGGAACTCATGTTGACACTTGTCAGTCACCATTATTCTTATGGTACAAAGGAGAATTCGCTTTCAAAGCAGTCGCATGAGAAAGAAAACATAACACATTATGATGTCTTCTTGCAGATTATTTTTATCATACTGGTGATATTTGGGACTTGGATTGTACCAATACTTGTCACATTTACTTAGGTGACCCCATCAAACCATGGTGAGAGAACCAATTCACCAATGTCAGGTTAAAGGTCAAAAACTCGTGCAGCATAAAATAATATAGCAATAGTTCAATGTAGCTGTTTTACTATACAAGAACACACAATGTAGGAGGTAAAACAAACCTGCATAATTGCTCAGGGTCCTACAATAAGTCACTTTGACAAATTTGAGATCAATCAGATGTGGCAATGTGAAACCACAGCTATGGTCATTCTGCTTTATTCCATTCATTGGAATCCTGAAAACAACAAAACAATGTTGCTGATTAAGCTGTCTATGTACATGTAATTCTGCTTATGCACCTTTTTAGCATTAGCAGCATGCATGTAAATGGAGTGCAAGAAGTTTTTGCAGAATCAGTTGGTCTAATCTCCAAACAATAACTTGTAACAATCATATTTCTTAGAGCTTAAGTTAGTAAAAATAGAGAGCCAGTAAACTCAAACAAGCACATATTACAGTTAAATGTTTCTTCTTTTACTCAAGATAACTATGCATTCCATTACAACATGCTGAATCAATATCCATTCTGTGCATGCCCTTTTAACAAGAGAAAATAAACGAGAAAAATATAAGGAAATTAAACATCCAGAAGCCATTCAACCGAGGAAGGAAAGCTAAGTAGTATGGAGAGTTAGAAACACAGAAGGGCTAGCTGAAAGACACGGAGAGCAAGGAACTCTCACTGAACACTGAGGAAACAGAAGAGGAAAAGTAGGAATGGGACATGGAACATGGCGTTCGATTAGCAACGCTTCGCGCCTGCTCTGCGGACAGAATTTAAGCAGAAACAGGGGGAGGTTGGCAATGGAGAAGGAAGGGAAATTGTTGTTGAATGACTGTGAAACAACAGAAAAATGTGTGCCACTGTCAAAAGAGGATGGACATTGTTTCTGATTCAGACGTTCTCTTTTGTTTAGAACTGTCTGAAATGAAGTGGCTGCATTAGCAGCTAGACCTCTTCCGGCATGGGAGCGCCCCAGCGCTTGAAGTAATGGATGCAACCATGGAAGAGGACTTGGCTCCAAGGCTGGACGCTCTCGAGTAGCTCGCAGAAGCTCCAGCTCCTGATGGGGTGAAGTATGCACCATTGAGCAGGAGGTCGCCCTCTGATCTCCAATTCCAACCCTTCCAAATGCTGTCTGCCGTGTCCACTCTCTTGGTTACCTGCACAATTGAGCAGCACATATGATTAGGATCAAAAGCTTGCCAAAGGAGAAAACTCATAAGAGACCTGTAGCCTGTAAACATATTAACCTCTTTGGCGAAGGGGTTCGTGGGAGCAAGATATCTGTTTCCCTGACTGTTTATGGTCGGGTCGGCGCTTCCACCGATTGCGTACATCTCCCAGTGAGTGTAGTCGTTGTTCACGACATGAAAGTAACCATGTCTGCATCTGCATTTTGTCAAAACGGCAGAAAGGTCTGCAGTCAGAAATCTCGGAACAACTGAGCATTAGATTTGCAGCAGTCAGGTTTTGTTGAGCTTTAGACAGTGGGGAAACTGTGCAAGGTGCAGAAACTCAAGTACCTTGGCATCCTTTGAATGAGCCCTTCTCCAAAATGGTTGAAAGCAATGGTCACTTGCATGGCCTTGTCCCTTACGTAAGAATCACTATGCCCCAAAAGCATCACCTGTCAAAAATTTTACTCAACTTTAGAAAATTAAACAAAATACGAGGAGAATTAGTAGTTGATGCATCGTTACCTCATTGTGGTGGGTGAAGAAATTGTTGGAGATGGTAATGGCGGTGGATCCCATGATGGCGTCAACGAGCCCGTCGGCGCAGTTGGAGAGGGAGTTGTGGTCGACCCAGATGTGGCTGGCGCCGAAGATGGAGACACCGTCGCCGTCTGCTATCGTCCTCCACCCGTAGTGGGACGGGGAGCTGCGGACCATGGCGTTCCCGGTGGGCTTGCAGTCGTGGATGTGGAGGCCGTGGATGATGATGTTGGTCACGAACTGGATGGTGATGCAGGCGCCGTTAGCAATGTGGACGTTCACGCCGCGGCCGTCGATGGTCTTGAAGCTGTTCATGATGAGCTCCTGCTTGAGGGTGATGACCATGTCGCGCTTGAAGATGATCCATAGGGGCTCATCCTGGATTACGGCGTAGCGCAGAGTGCCCGGCCGCGGGTTCACTGGGTCGTCGTCACCGGGGTCGGTCACGACGTAGAACTTGCCGTCGCGGCCGCCCACCGCGTTGCGGCCGAAGCCGATGCCGCAGTCAGCGAGTCGCTTGCGGTTGAGGTACCATTTCGGGTCGCACCGCCAGCAGTCGTCGATGGGGTTTCCGGTCACGCAGGACAAATAACCCAAGTTCCGGCGCTCCGTGCTGTTAGCTATGGCCCTGCAGATGACAGAAATAGCAACACAACGTATGAATTGTTAGCCCCCCTACCAGTTGCATAATTATGATCAAAACAACTTTTTTATATAAATAGTCAAGATTTTTTTTATTGATAAATAACTTTGTTAAAAACTGTTATAAGAAAAAACTAACATTTTTAATGTAAGATTTTTTTTTTTTGTGAAGACTACTGGAACATCAGTGATTCTCTATAAAAACAAAAGATTAGTAAACTTAATTTTTAAAATAATGGAAGAAAATTTGAGTATTTTTAAAAAGGCAGAGCAAGTAAAACCTCCTTACATGGAACACTTTGTTCCCTACGGAACATGTACTATAGTTGTAAATATGCATCTTTTTCATGTTTTGCTCATATGAATTATTTAATTTAAGATTTAAGATTGCGATTTACCCCAACATTTTCTATCAATATTGGTCTATTTCAATCCATGTTTTCAAACAAAAAAATTCAAATATTGCTGAAAATTCATGTTCCATTCGATCATTTTATCTATATGCATCATGAATTTATCGATTCAAAAGATAAGATTTCTACTTTAAAGAAGTTCATCTCTAAAAAAGATGCTTATTTATATATAGTGTTCAAGATCTCTTATTTATTTTGTTCGTGTGAAAATTACCTAACACCACACCGAAACAAAATTGCGTAACATAGTCACCTTAGTTGGACTTTTATTATTGTCCCATTTCCCCTTGGCACCGACGCATGGAGCGTATCTAAGACTCAAAAATCAAGTAAAAGATTGTACCAACTCTTCCCTGTTCAACCAAAAACTTAACTACTAATACTATTCAGAGCTTGAAAACATATGGTTTGCTTAATTGTTTCTGATGGTACACACACACAACCTCCATGGATCGACCATTCAGCTTGTGCAGATCTAGAAACCCTCCGTACCCATTCAACTGCCACATTAACTGTGCTCTAAGTCTAAGACGGGGGGGAGATATAAGTGATTCCACATTCCTGTCGTGTTGCCGAGCAGGTGCCGGTCTACAAAGGCGAGATAATAATGAGAGGAGGTGGTGCATGGTAAGGGGAAGTACATCTGCGTGGAGGGTGGCAAACAATAAATGGCGAGCAGATCCCTTAACAAACGCCATCAATGCAACGAACGTTCCCATGCTTTGTTTCACCCATGCAGCAGTGAGTTCTGCAGGAAAACGTGAAGAGTGGAAAGCGTTGCTGCATTGGGCTTTGGTCAAGTCTGTGCAGTCGTTGGCGACATCTGGTCGCACTGTGCTTTGCATGTTTTGCTCGCCTCACATGAGGCCAACGAGCACAGTAACTGTTCCCACTTTCCCAGCGGTAAAAATGGCATCCAATGAGCATAAAAATAGTACTAAAGTTTGTGTGACAAATATATACTGAGAAAATTAATATGCAAACTTTGCATGTAATGGCTTTGCAGATGCATAGAAATAAATGCCGTGTTGTAAAGATAAAGTGAGGTTTAGAACACTTACGAGTGGACCTCGGATATGATGGATTCCGGATCGTCGACAGCGCCCACTACTGGATTTTGTTCGAGACTGCCAAAAGGCGCCAAGTGAGCCCAAGGTAGACAATGCACAAAGAGAGGGCAAGCATTCAAATAATAATATTTATTAATTCTAATCTTAAATCTACCAATATTTGTAATAAAAATATCATAAAACAAAAAAAATCGAATTTTTAATGTCAAATGTCAAGACACTATTTAGCAAATTTACTCTGCAATTATCAGAGCGCATGATTTATATTGTAGAGGTCACGTAATTTGCGGTGCATGTTTTTTTATTATAAATATACATATTAACAAGTAAAATTTAAGATATTGTTAATTTTAAATTCTCATATGTTACTATATATTAAAATAAAAGTATAATTGCATAATAATTTCATATGATATAATTTAAATTCGAAAATGAACTTTTTTAGGCACTTTGATGAGACTTCTTATTCTTTGTCATGTGGAAGACAACCGCCGGTGAAACCGGTGGATAACCCACGAAGCGACGTCAAAAAGGCGTCTTGCGCATCGTTTACCGGAATTGACCGGCGTCCCCTGGATATAAAATGCCCAAAGTACCCTCGTAAAGATCGAAAGGAGATTTTTTTCCGACTTTAACCTCCATCATCGAAGGAAGCGAAAGCAGTTGGATAAACGAAGTAAACGGCCAGGATCCGACGAATCGGATCTGGACGGCGGCGATCGCTCCCCAGAGCAGTCGCCGGGGCTACCGTCCGTTGGCAGACGTATTTAACGGTTTCTAATTAGCATCAGACGTCACCGACGGCCCAGATCTACTAAGAACAGGGGCAGAGCACTAACCTTCCCGTCTCGTCGGTCGCCGGAGTTCGAGAGCTCGTCGCCGCCGTCGCCGAGGCCTCTTCACCGACCCTGGAGCAAACACAAGTGTAATGCGCTCTAATTTTTAGCACTTTCGGATCGTATCAGGAGACACAGCACGACGGAAACAGAGCAAAAGAACCCGGAGGGAGTTCTTCTTTTTCCAACTACATTGCAACATGACCCAATTCGCATTAGTGAACGGGAGAATGAAATGTACCTCGACTCGAAGGACGTTAAGTTTCCAGTCCGGCAATGTCCTCCGGCGACGAAGATTAGAAGGCCGAGTACCACAAGGGGGAGCCATCTCGGAGACCCGGTAGCCATTGACGCCGCTTCGCGAACTCTCTCTCCCTTTTTGAGCTTTCAGATCTGCTGCTTGCTTGTTCTAGAGAGAGAGAGAGAGAGAGAGAGGTGGAGGGAGAGAGCCCAAAACAGAGCAGAAGGGAACCGCCATTTTATAAGAGGCTTCCGCCATTTCACTATGCGAGTTCGCGGCTCGCTTAACCCAAGTCATTAACCGCGGTTAACCAAGTAACGGGGCCTCGTAACGGTGGCGGAGGGATCATAACGGCACCGACGTCGGACTCACAGAAGGAACCACGAGGCACGTGTGACACGGTGTCGGCTTTCACGTGCGAGGTGTGGTCCTCTCTCCTCCCCTTCGTATGACTCGAATCGCTAATTTGTTATTATTTTATTTTTTTTATCGTCTTTTTTACTTCTAATTTTAAAAGTTTAGTTTCCTTTATTTGCTCTTTATTTTGTTTTATCTCGTGGACGACTCACTCGAGTGACTCGACTTTGGCCGGTATCCTACCGGCAGTAGCCGGTGTTGGCGGCATGGTTTAAGCTTATGGCCAAATCAAAGTCATTAACTAAATAATAATTTTAAAGCACGCAAGCACGCGTATGTTCTCTTCTTTTTTCCTAGGTGGAAATAATTTTTACCGCTTCGAAAAATTTAATGAAAATACTATCTACTTAACTAAATAATATTATATTATTTATTCTTTTATAATACAATAATAAATTTATAATGTAAAATTAGAAAAAAAGAAATTTTAATATTTACCTTAAATTTAATATCAATAACATTATATTATTTAGCATCTTTATTTTTTTTTATTTTAAACGTATTCTATGAAAGATATGAAAAATATTATTCGCTAAAAGTAATTCATCTTCTTAAACTCAATAAAATATTATAAATATCTCATCATCAATTTTGAAGTTATATTTTATATATATTATATAAATTAGAATTTAATGAAGTTGAAATATTTTTTTCGTATGTTTTATTGTAAAATATTCATATTAATTATTGTCAATTTTTAAATTTATAGTCCATATTAAAATAGTCTATAATTACTTAACTAATCTGAAATAAATTATATTTTTAAATTATTTTAATTTGAATCGTAAATTTAAAAATTAATGATTAATCACGTATATTTCGCTGCAAAATACATAAAGGATGTTCCACCTCTATTGAATATTAATAAAAATATAAAATATTTTTTTTTAAAATGACCAACAAATTAATTTGGCGACCCAAAATAGAATATGTTTCGAAAAAATCATCATCATATTAATGAACTAAATCAGTGAAATATTGAGTTAATTTTAATTAACAATGTTAATATCTAACTTATGAGATAATGAGATAGATGTCTGTTTAATTTAATCGGATAATACTAATGGAAAAAAATCTTAAATAGCCACAAAGACTAAATCGAAACTTGATATCAAGTTACAAATATCGATTTTATGATTTATTTGATTTATATAGTTGATTAAAGTTTACATGTCCTATTTTATTAACCTTGCCTTTTTTTTCTATAATATTGTCATAAAGTTAACGTTTAGGTATATCATCAAAGTAATTGAGTGCAAATAAGTCATTTTCATCTGGCAAAAATTCCTCACGAAAGTCAATAAAATCGCTTTTTGAGAGTTAATAATGATATCTCCTTGTGAAAATTTAAGATATTTTCTCATTTAAGTCGAGCAATTATAATATTTTCAAGTGTATTTTTTCTTACAAATTACTGAATTGTTGTTACGAGTAAAGATCTGTTTGGACGCGAAAATTTTTGAATTATTTGATGAAAATATTAACTTTCTTTTTGTTGAGGAATTTTTTTTTACAAAATGGTGTTTGAATGTTAAGAAAATGTCATAATTTTACCTTATTCTATAATAAAACCTTAGGAGGTAAATATTTTGTAACAATATTTTATTTTATATTATAAAAAATTATTAATATTCGACTAATATCTGTCATAATAGATGAGGTTCTCAACGAAAAAAATTTATATTAAAAGAATTGGAACTCGAAATTTTTTTAAGTAAGAGAAATTCTTTACCACTTTATTTCAATCGTCATTAATTATAACAATGCTCTTAAGATTGATGATTAAATATATTTTTAAAAATATTAAAAATATTATATTATTTTTTTATAAATGATATTTTTTAAATATTTTAGCTTTTCTATTGTTTCATAGGCTTCCAATTTCTCTTTTAGTTTCTTAATAATTATATATTTAGTTAAAATTATTATAGTAGTATACTATTATATTATTTAATTTAATGTTTTTTTATTCTTTCATTATTGTAATAATTCTCGATAAATTTGCCAGTTCTGCCATATGAATACTTGTCAAAAGATTTTCTTTTTGAAAAAAAGCTTCGTCATAAAATTTTTAAACCCATATTATTATTTAAATTTTATCCAAACATGCCTTGTCTGACTGGACCGGCTCCATTGCAGCTGACTCATCTTGTGCCAAACCCATGTTCCTTCTTCCTTAAAAAACTATTTATGAAAATTTTAGATTTAAATTTTTCCATCCATTTTAGATATGTGCTAAACATTTTATTTTATTTTATCATAAAGGACTTAGGGACCAGGACGGAGCCAAACCCTTTTGGAGACGTGTTGACCCCCCTATTTTTATAATAATAAAATAATTTATATCTTAATTAAAAAATATAGCTATATAACGGTCACTCTTCATTTTTTTTCTAATTATTATTAGGGATTTTACTTATATACAACAAAAAGAAATACACACCTAAGATACATTAAAGGAAAATATGAGCACCATTTTTCATATTTTTTCGTCAACTATATATTTAAAGGTCGGTTATTCAAATCATCAACAATGATTATATTTATTATTTTAAAAAATGGACATTATTAACCTTTATAATTGATATATTTTTTTATGTTTTTTATATTGTAAAATTATATTAAATATCATCAATGTTCTTTTAAGTTATAATTAATAAAAAAATATTGGAAAATATATATAGAAAAATAATACATGTGACGGAAAAACTATCTGGATATACTATATGCCATACTTATTAACTCTTATTTAAATATTCTTTAGTACTCGTATATGGATATAACATGCTTATATTGCATATTTCACTTTGCATTTTTTCATTTATTATATTTATTTATAAGGTAAGTATTAAAAAAACATAATTTTTACTTTAGTTGTAAATTGAGCATAACTTTTAGTTTATTTTTAAAAATAATATATTTTAAATTAGTTGTAATTCTAAACTCTTACGTAATTGTTAAAACAATACCAATAATTATCACTTCGACAATTGTCAATTCATATACGGTAAACTTACTATATTTCTAACTCATTGCATCTAAATATTAATATTATTTCAGATATATGACTTCAGTTGATCTGCAATCGTAAGAGAGACATAGAAAACATTTATGTTTATTTTTTAAAATTCAAAATTTGATGATATATCATCCGCTTATGTAGGTGGCGAATGTTCAATCACTATTTAACATTTTTTCCTAATAAATTTTTAGTGATAGGATAAATTTATAATAATTACAAAATATGATTTTTAAGATAAAAGTAAAAATTTAGGCTAAATTCGAAACAAATAGGAAAATCCGTGTTTTTTGTAATATACCCTTATTAATATACAATATTAGACCTTTATATGTTTGGATAAGTTGAATAACTTCTCGAGTTAGCATGCTAATTTTACATATCAAGGGACAGATTGATTCATTGCCGAAAACACAAATTTGGGATCACAATAAACATTAACTACTATCATTATTAGAAAATTAAACCATTACTAATCAGAAAAATACATATCATATATTCTTCTTTTTTTCAATAATTACAGATCATATATTCTGATATTCATATGAGTGCCTATGAAAAAAAATCTATTTATACATAAATTCTTGAATTTTATTAAGAAAAGAAAGGACCCATAAAGAATGCATGCAAGATTCCATCACAAGCTAAACAGTTGCTATGTTCATAGTTCATCACAATAAACTCATCAACAATCCTTGATCAAGTGCCCATACAAATTTTGTGCTTCCAACTTGGCCTCGGCGACCGCATGCAGCCATTGGGATCCAATTTCTACGCCTCTGTACTTTGCAGGACGCATGTGAGAGAGGGTAACAAAGGACACAGAGAGAGAGAGAGAGAAAGATGTTAACTAACAAAATATAAGCTATTAGTCCTCTCTCTCTCTCTCAATAGCTTATATTTTGCTAATCATCTCTCTCTCTCTCTCTCTCTTTCTGATCTCTCTCTCTGATCTCTCTCTCTCTTCAGGATTGGATCTGGGGTTGGAGGAACAGACGTCTCCATCCTGGCAACTGGATCCAGTCTTAGAGCATCATGTTTGTTCCCTTATTATCCAAAGATCAAGTATCATTATTATTTTGCCAGTTCTATAATTAATTAACAAAAATATACTAAATGCTGTACTTCTATGCATGCCATGCAACTCTCTATTAATCAACACATTAATTAAAAATGATTAATTAATTAAAGTGCATATATTTTAATGGAACAACCATCGATTCAGAGTAATCAGAAAATACATGTGCTGTCTATTAATCATTGCAGGAGTAATTAGTGGCATTTTTTCTTAATTATATCGACAGGTCGCCTTCTTTGCCGTATTGAATTCTGTCTTCAAACCAAATTTTAGAGTCTTTAGATATTTACGTTCCTAATATGAAGTAGTGGTTAATAAGATACTATGTACAGTATCATTTAGTGGTTTATATTTCTTTAAAATATTTGTATAGATTTATTATTCATGAACAATAAATGTTACCTTTTTAAACAAAATTATCTACAAACTCATATTTCTTTTAAAAAAAACTGTGTTGTCTCTCTTTACCAAATTTGGCATTTCTTAGGGAAACTTCATTCATGGTAATCTTTTATAAATTTAATCATGATGACATCCTTGTTTGATTTTTTTTATTCATATGATTCGATATTTGTGTGATTCTACCGCTCACTTTGTTATGATACAATTTGATTCTACTTTCTTAAAATAAGATATTTTCTTTGAAAAAGGAAATTTACATCATACGTTCTTAATTTAAGTTCATAAGAAATAAGTTACGAGTTCACATAATCATTTAATCCTATTCATATCCATATTATATATATATATATATAT
>LTAE01006410.1:5242-22446 GCA_001647135.1 Pontederia paniculata
TATATATATATATATATATATATGCCTTTACATACGTTTTACCTGTACACATCTCCAAATATGCATCAACATAATTAGAATGTATAGTAGCTAGAAGTTAGCGGACTATACGTGTTAAATTGACATACAATAATTAATATTTCAGTGATTAATAATATGTTTCATAAATATTAATTCAAAGAATTATTTGAAGATTGGAAATTAATGATTTAGATATCAAAAGAAATGAGCAGGAAACTATTGGGGTCAATCTGAGCATACAAATAATCATATTTATGAAACATATAATTAGTAATGATTGGGATGTGAAGGGATACACTATTATCCACCGAATGATTATGACGATGTGAATTTTGTTTATAAATAAATAAATATATATAATTCACTAAATAATGATTTTTGAATTAATAATAATAAATAGATTCTTTAGTTAAATATGAAAATACTAAGTTGATGTCGGTATGATTGAGTAATCATTTTTCCTACGAGTAAATTAAGATATATGCAATTTAGTAATAGGAGATACTAATAGAACTTAATCATATATTTGATTAGATCTTCCTCATTGATATACTCGGACGCAGAAGGTCCAACGAGGTCGAGCGTAGCCGAGATGAGTGAATTTCATAATCTTATATATAACCACAATGTTAGTGGTTCAGTAAATTATTATTTTTAGCTCATATGATTAATTATATGAATTAATGATGTAATTGTTGTTTGAGCTATTATTGATATGTGGTGTTTGGTTTTTCGATGTTTTGATATGAATTTTTCGTTATGTGACTTTCACAGATTCAGATATTATGATATTATTATTTTATCTCAGATTTTGTTCCCAAATGTATGATTGTGTGTTGGTTATGAATCTTGTATGAAAATTGATATATGCAAATATGAATTATTATCATAATAATATCATGTTAAATCATGCATATGCATTAGAGCATGCATGATGACTCGTGTTGGAGCGAGGTGATGATGAGTAGTGATTGAGATGATATATGGTGATGAGAGACCCTCATAGTGTCGAGCGATGATTCGTGTGTGTAAGGTGTCCCTCTCGTGGAGGATGATGTGAGACCCTCACAATGTCGAGTTACTGCTTGCGTGGGTGAGGTGATCCTTACTTATGTTGATTGATATAGTACATGGTAACTAGAGGTCCTCACAGTGTCGAGCGACGGCACGCGTGGGTGAGGTGTCCCTCTCGTGGAGGTGTAAAGCCCTCATAGTGTCGAGTATGGCTCGCGTGGGTGAGATGTCCCTCACGAGGAGTGAGGCCCCCACAATGGCGAGTGATAGCTCGCGTGGGTGGGGTGATCCTCACGTATAATGATGATGATAAGGATGATGATGATGTACTTGCAAGTAGCGAGGGAGTGTCATGACACATAGATATAGCCCAGTGTAAAGCATATTTCACTGTGCATATTGAGTTGCAAAGTACTTTCTTATAAAAAGCTATGTATTATATTAGCTTATGTTTGNAGCGAGGGAGTGTCATGACACATAGATATAGCCCAGTGTAAAGCATATTTCACTGTGCATATTGAGTTGCAAAGTACTTTCTTATAAAAAGCTATGTATTATATTAGCTTATGTTTGGATTTCGAAATGTGATTTTTGTTCGGATTTATTTTCTAATTTTCATAGTTTGTGAAATCTTATTCCTCACTGAGTTCTTTATGCTCACTCCTTTATTTGTATTATTTTTTTGTAGGTGATGAGGAGGTACTCATCGGAGATTGATATGATTGCTTTGCATGATCACAGGGAAATTAAAAAGGAGAAAAAAATTAGGTTGTATGTGTGATGAATTGAAGAGGAGGAGTGAGATATTATTTTCCTTCATTATTATTCTCTTTGACTTAGTCTCTCGTTATGCCTATCATTTCATTCATGTGAATGAGTATTGTTGGACTCCCATTTGGGACATTCAACTCATTTACTTTTGATATATTTCTATTAAATTGTGATACATAATCCGAGCTTGGCCCATATTATATTTTGTATTTGGCAAAATATTGAATTTTTAGCAAATGTCATGTCAAATTTTTTTGGCAAATCCAAAGGTTTGAATTATTTCTAACCGTTGTCGATTGAGTTTAAATAAGAATTATGTAGAATGACTGCATCACCTTTGCCGCATCCCGGGCGGCGGATTCGGAGTGTGACATGAAAGCTTATTTAAACAAAGTACTAGTCAACCAACTTTCGCCGTGTTAGCATGGAAGAATGTCCAAGCTACTCATAAGGCATTCCTCATGGGTTGATGAGAGATCTCTCGATTGTAGATCAAACCTAATAAGTCAAGGATGATGTCCACTAGTTTTCGCTATGTTGGCCTAAAGTAAGACATTAGATTACTTGCAAGGGACGTCCCACTGATTAATTTGACTATGTTAACTTATTGGTCATTGCACTCTTTATCTCAAACGGGAGACTCATTCTCATCGTGATCAACCTCTCGGCCATGATGTTTACCCATGCCCTCTCAAACTATGCTGGGATAAAAGTGTCATATGAATTTTTTTTCTTCAAAAATATTTGTAGGTATTTCTGAGAGATTTTTTCCGTCAGAATATTTTGTAAGAAATTTACATTTTTCTTATAGTGATCATTCAAAGATACAAAAGTAAATGAATCATCCAACTCCCATTTTGCTGATATAAGTAGATGACCTAGGCTCTCATGATACATCTATATCTAAGGATTGGTCGTTGAAATGACCTCTAAGTGTGTCACACCCACTGTCGACGACATCCATGTCCCTATTAAGAAAAACCTCTTGACCTCAATTTTGGTAATTGAAATAGTAAAAGCCGGTTAAAGAATACGGTGGCAACAAAAGTAAATGTAATAATAGAACAATACCATTATAACACTTACCAAAAAATTAAAATTAAAATTAAAAGTTTAAGATAACTTGGTGATTTGCTCTCCTCATGTGTGGATGCCTATGTCCTTCGTGTTGGATGGTGTGTTTCTTAGTCAGTTTTCAATGTCTCCTTAAATTGCACCTCATAATTAAAGGGTAAATTTGTGGACAACTTCCTTGGGCCCAAGCTTCCTTCAAATTCTTTCGTCAATCAATGCTTAGCAATTTTAATATTTGTATGATATAGCTGAATTTTAAATAAGATGTAAGTTACTTAGAAAATTCCCAATGACTTAACTAAGAAAATATTTCAAATTATTATCTCTTAAATTTTAAACTTATTTATTCAAGGAAAGAAGGTTATCTGATAGTCAAGGCTGCCAAAAAGTAGCCTTAGAAAATATGATAGATTGAAACCAACTTTTTTTTGTCTTATTTTCATATTTCTTCCAAATCAGATTAATGCTAAATCAAAAGTTGCCAAATATGTGCAATCTCAATAATTATAGGAATCAAGGATGTCAACTGAGAAAAGTGTGCATGTGGATTAAAAATAAGGAAGAAGTTGTCATGAGCGCGACTAAGAAAGAGAGGGTGTGAGAACACCTTTTGCCACTCATCAACGACACCCTTGGCAGCTGGCAACACTGGTAGCCAAGTTTTGGTCATCATTAACAGATTTGGGTAGGTTTTGGATAGGGGTGAACATCAAGGTCAATCCGACCAACCTATTCAAACCAACTCATCCCAAATATATTGAGTCAAGTACAAGTTTGAAATTTTCAAACTTGATGACTCGACAGACGACCCAATTAACTCGATGAAAATTATGTTTTAATATATTATATAATCTAAGGGTATTGAACATATTATTTCTTACTACATTGGATCATATCTTAATCCCTTTTCTTCATTGTTTTCTCCATCTCAAATATTTGGTCTTCCATGATTCCACCTAACAACGGCCAATAGTGATGACCTCCATCAACTCTCCACACATCCGATTATCTCATCCACTGAATTTTAACTTTGGCTCTTTGTTGTTATCGTGGTGTTCACTTTCACTGTGGACTCCTTGCTCTCGTTTTTTTATGTTGCCTCCAATGTTGCATTTGCCTCCCTCTTCATCATGGATATGATCTCTTTGGCTAGTTAGAACAAAGAATTTAGTATTAGTATGGAAAGCAACATGGATTCTTGCATTGATCCTGTTCTAGTACTTCCGGTAAGGTAGGGCAAGCATAGAGAGAGAGAGAGAGAGAGAGAGAGAGAGAGAGAGAGGAGAGTCGTGAGTAGATAGGACATAGATAAATTAAGTGGGAACAATATGGCAAAGACATCACTCATTAATAAACAAGTTATAAAATTTAAAGCTCACTTTGCACCAACAACCAGATCGAGTCTACAATGAAAAAAGTATTACTATTAGACACTAAAACAAAGAGATGAATTAATTGGTATACTATATACAGATGCATAATTGTTAAATGTTTATTTATTTTGTCCATGTATGAAACTATAAGCATGCAATCAAATTCTTCTGTAACTTTTATTTACTTACTAAATATTTGCATATTTTTTTAGGCTAAACTTTTCATTTGATCGGCCAGCATCCATAAATTTTTCACATGCACTTATTTCATGAAAAAAATAGTTAGCATCCGTCAATTTTATTGCATGTATTTAAAAAGATCTTGAATCGTATAACTTCTTAGGTGCATCTTCTTATCATTATAATTAAAGTTTAAAATGACAATTGTAAAAATTTTCAAGAGGAGCAAGGTCAAGTGCTTCATATTATTTTTTTAGTAAAGTATTAATTTCTTCACAGTTTCATCACTTTTAAAAGTAAAAAAAATTATATTTCTCAATTTTTTTATTACTTTTAACTTTCATGTCTGGATTTAGTTTATCGTGTGTTCCCTTTATAGGTTCTTTGATATGATGCACAGTGACAAAATCAAAGAGACCTTCAAGCACTCATGAAATTCAAGTTGAAAATTCTTCAACCTCGACACTAGACACTCAGATGGTGGATGAGAATACATTAACATCTAAATCAACAATGAAAATTCCAAGTTTATCACGAGGAGGTGATGTTGTGGCTTTCCCAAAGGTACAAGATCCATCATCACAAATCAATTTTTTAAAAAGAAAATTAGGTCGGTCTCCTTTTAGTGCTTGGACTCATTTTACAAAAGAAAAACCATAAGGTTCTTTGTAAGTATTGCAATGTATTATATGCATGCCATAATGGAGATAAGAGAATCTCAAACTTGCATACGCATGCAAGAAGTTGCAAGAGAAATCTACAAGGATTAGCTAAGACAAGCAAAAAAAAAAAAACAATTGCTTTAAGCTAGCAATGTGAGAATGATACTACCATGGGTGATATTGGGTCTGATTTGAGGTAAAATTTGAGCTGACCCGAAAATAATAATATTGGGTCGGGTTGGATCGAGTTAAAACAAAAAAAAATTAAAATTTGACCCAAACCAACCCAAAAAGTTTTGGGTTGAGACGAATCGGGTCATCCGGTTAAGTCATTCATCTTTTGGACTTCAGTTTTTTCATATATCTAATACTTTTATTAGTAACGATATATTTTAAAATAAAATATTAATATAAATAAATAAAATTAATGATAAAATCTTGAAATATTAAAATATAATTAACTTTAGTACTAGTTACTAATTTTTATTTTATTAATATTATAATTTTATGTCATTTTGGTCGAGTTTTGAATTATCAGATAATTAAACATTCAACCAGCTACCTGATCCAAAATTAATCGGATTTGACTCAATTCAAAGTAGTGATCTGACCCAACCCGATTTAGGTTGGTCAAGTTGATCGGGTCGGATCAAACCCGTGCTCACCCCTAGATACTACTATTTTGATGAAACTAGTTGAGTTTAATCATGAAGGATGTAAAGTTGTAGTTGTTAAGATAATAATTCTCGATGAGCTTCCATTTAAATTTATTCAAAATCAAGATTTTAGAAAGTTGAGTGAGGCTTCACTATTTAAAAAGATTGCATACAATTATTCAAGCTAAAGAAAGAAAGTTAAAGTCCATACTATCTTAAAATCGTGAAATACGATTTCACTTACCACTGATATTTGGACTTCAATTCAAAATTTAAACTATATGTGTATCATGTTCGTTAAACCAATGATGGTTGAGAGTTGGAGAAAAAAATAATCAATTTTAGTTTGATTGTTGACCACAAAGTTAATGGTATTGGAAAAATTTTGAAAAAGTGTTTCGAAGAATGTCGGATAAAAAAGCATGGTGTGTCATTATTGATAATGCAAGTTCTAGTTATGTGTCTATTTCAGATTTAGCTAAAGGAATGAGTGATTGGAACGACATCTCATTGTTAAATGAAGAGTTCATGCATATAAGATGTTGTGCACATATTTTGAATTTAATTGCTTAAAAGAAAATAGATAAGTATCTCATTCTAATTAGAACTACATGCAAGTATGTGAAAAGCATCTCTTACTAGATTGGCCATATTTAAAAAAATATATGAAACTTGTAAACATATACAATACAACAATATTAGTTCTTATTGTGTCGACAAGATGAAATTCCACTTATTTTATGTTTTATATTACCAGAAAATTTGAAAAGACATCTGATCATTTTGAATATGATGATTCTTCATATGACAGAAGCTCCTACTAGTGAAGATTGGAGGTGTGCACGTGTATCTGTAAAAAAAATTAAGTTCTTTTTATGATGCAACTCTATCTTTTCTATATCACTACATGTTACTTCAAATATCCTTTTAAAGAAATTATGTGATGTTCAGAAAATGATGAACAAGTGGAGGCAAATTAATGATGCAAGAATCCAAAAATGACATCAAGTATGAAAATCAAACTTGACAAGCATAGAAAATAATGACAAGCTGAATTATTTTTTGTTTGTTGTTGTTTTTATTGATCGTTGTTATATATTATGTTGTTGTGGACGCTCATGTGCACTTACACACCTTTGTATGTAACTGACGCACAACCATGCATTGAGGAGACCAAGTGGATCCCAAACACATGGGATGAGGTAACTCCCATTTGTGCATGGGAGTTCAAGGAGCACACACACCATGTCCATGTGTTGGACGTAGTTGTCTTTTCTTCTCCCTACCATGATAGTTTCACACTATAAAAGGAGATTATATGTCATTGTAATGTTGGCATTCCAAAGAAAAAAGTCTGTCCTTTGTGTCGTTCTTGTCCAAAGCATTTGAGCCGTGAATTTTTATTCTAAGTCCAAGTGATTTAGTTCCCGACAACGAGGACAGACAAACATACTATCAATTTTGTGAAAAAAATCCTTCGGCTTCGTTATCTTCGTTTTCGCTACAATGAGGTATTTCTCATTTCCATGAATTATATTAGTTATAATTCCTACATATTAGAATATATTGAATTGTATTTTTAACGGATGTAAATGTTGATAAGTGGAAAGCTATGTTAAAAAGTTGAAATTATCATAGAAAAATTGTTTTGTTATATACAACATTGTATTCTATTACTATTGATTTTGGGAGGAGTAGGACTAGTTCTAATAGCTTGGCATTAGATGTCATCTCACAATCTGATGCTTTTACTGAAATAATGTTGAGGATTGAAAAGATGAGTTTAGATCGAGAGTGAAGAAAAAACAAGATGAGTCAAGAAAGAATGAATTAGAAAGATATAGGGAGTATGATGTATAATATATGCTGAAAATTTTGAATTTGATATTTAAAATGGTAAAAAAGAAAAGCAATGAAGTATACGTTAATTTTGAAATGGTTGATAACCCTTAGTAAATCAATTGATTTACGATATGAAATGAAAGAAGCTCATAAGTTTGAAGAGATTATGAGACTTAAGTTTTGTTAAGCCTTTTAGTTATTATAATTATTGTTTTTTAACTAATTATTCATGCTTGCATATGTGTTTTATAGGTTCTTATGTGGATTAAATATAAAGATCTGTGAAAAACATTGGTTATTGTTATGTTGATATATACTTGATAGTTCACTTTCAAAGGGTTTTTTGGGTAACTTCAAACTTTATAAATATTTTGATACGTCAGCCTTCCCAAACTGATTTTATTTTTTTATACATTTTCTCATTCACTATCCTAGCATGGCAAGATTTCTGTTGTCACGGGCTTGAAGTTGAAGAGCTATCAAATGTGGTTCAGGAGCTATTAAAGTGGTATAAACAATGACATCTTGTAAAGATGTGGCGATATATACTTATATGTTTATTTTATCTTAAATATTATTTTATGTTTCCGACATTGTCATGTTAGCAATTGGATATGTTGAACGAACTTTTAGTAAGATAGCAACACTTTTGCTTAAATGTTAATAATTTAATTTATAATACTTATTATCATGATATTTTACAAACTAAATATTCATGCTTATATAATTATTTTTTGTTCACATATGGATAAAATGTAAATATTTTACTTGATTGTGTGCTAGTCATGATGAAATACAAGGAATATCACTTGCTAATAATAAATTAACTATTTTAGTATAATCGTTTAACTACACCACATGTCAATAGAAAAACTCCTAAAAAAAGATAAAACCTGGTGACTCGACTCTACAAAACTCGAAAAGATTCGGGTTGGATCGGGTCAGCCACCAGAAAATTGAAAATCCGGCCTCTATAACTTATTATTGGGTTGGCTCACTTTTCTCTTGAAACCCACCCAATATCACCTGTAGTTTTGGACACCCAGATTTAGGGTTTGTCTCTCCAACTATCGTCTAGCGGAGCTACAATTGCATTTCGTTACAGAATCTTCTAACATGGACTTGTTCCCTCTAGGTGAGATAAGTTGGTATGTATCTCTAGACACTTTTTCAGCCCAATAGGTACATAGATGTATATTATTGATGAGTAGTTTCCCATGTGAGCTCAAATCATACTATTGATGCATTTGGTAGACGCACCTTCCTCCCAAAGTCAAGATTTTGTTCGATTTTTAGGGCATGAAGCCTATATGATGAGATGGTTGACCACTCTCAATAGTCATCTTTTTTCTTTCTCAAAAAATATAATAAAATGATACAAAATATTACATACATATTATCAAAGAAAATAAGGTGAGCCCCTTTTACTCGAATAGGTTGCAACTTCATTCCCTTGCGACAAAAGTACCAACTTTTTAGAATTTTTCGTATATAATTATTTTATTTATATGTTTTGAGTGGGGGTGATATTGGGTTGGGTCGAGTTTCAAAAAAAAAAAACTGACCTAGTAATAAATTTTACGGATCGGGTTGGGTCAAAATTTTCAATTTTAAGATCGTTGGCCCGACCCAACTCAATCCAAATCTTTTCGGATTGAGTCGATTTGAGTCAGTGGATCTGATTCATTTCTTAGGAGTTATATATAGTTGATATCAATTAGATGGTTACACTAAAAGCACTTAGTTCAGTATTAATAAGTAATTGTTCTTATCGTGATCTATTCATAACTAGCTCATAACCAAAAAAAAATTTTTATATTTATCCACGTGAGACTTTAACATCAAATATATAAGCATGAGTAATTTGCTAGTGAAACCTGTCGTGATAATAACTATCATACATTAAATGATTAATTGTAAAGCAAAATGTGATCCAACAACTAAAAACTAGTAAGAAAAAAGATGCTTAAAACCATTGGATTATATTATTATATTAAATTTTTATTTTAATCATGTTAACCGAGTCAAGTACCGGGTCATCGGGTTAAAATTTTCAAATAATCCAATAAGTAATAGGATAATTTCGGATTTGATCCAAAATAACCGATAACTTAATATTATTTGACCCGATATATTTGGATCGAGTCGATTTGAACGGGTTCGTCGGGTTGATCTTGATCCACATGCTCACCCCTAGTTTTAAGGTTGACGTCGATGAAAGAGAATGTCATGAATGTTGTTCTTGTCATTAAAATTTTGATAATAATCGATCATAAATGATAGAGATTGATATAAGAGCTAAAATTGAGGAGACGAGGTGTACAACAAATCGCTAAGAGACCATAGATCTACAATCATACCATGAGCAAAGTTTAATGATTATATGTATAATAAGATTGTGTCAAATACACAATACTAATTATTTATTTGTAAGATTCATTTAACTATGTTTGATATTAATTATTGTAACATTCATTTGATATTATTTATTTATTCAAAAAACTTTATTACATTATGTTACCGTTATTTTTAATCTTAATTAAATATGATAAAATATTAATTCAATTCATCATTTTTATATATTCGACAAAATAAACTCTGGTTTCTCGTTGAAAGCCCCTTATTTTCTTTTAGTCCTTGAACAAAGTAATAAATGAGAATTTAATGATCCAATCGGCTTGCTATAGAGAACTCTAGTTTTATTTCTCATTTGTTATACGTTTGAAAATACAAGTATATTCGACTGATACATGTTTTATTTGTACTAGCAAACTCCATGTCTGGCTATAATTTGATTTGTATATTGTTGCGGGTGAAAAAATGATAAACTCATTATTTCGATCACAAAAATAAGTCCATAAACCTAAATTTAGTAGCTTATTAAATTTCAGAATAATATTGTAGTGAGGTCCTCAAGGTCGTTTGACATTTATAAATCTTTTGCTTCGTTCATAAGTTATCTTATTTTCTTATTGTTATCGATGTGATTTTTATTATTTAATGATCTATTTAATATAATAAGGTATTAATTTGCAGTTTAACTATATTTTAATTAGATGCATGTATACTAAACATATACAACATATATTTTATGATAATATATTCACTTAAAATATTATTGTATTGAAATGGAGTCCAAAAACATAAAACATAAATTAGAGGATTTTGTATGTTCTTTGCTTGTATGATTTTAATATACTTTTGTTAATTTATAAAAATGCTCTGAAAAATCTTTTTTAGACCAAAAGAATAATCCAAATAACTATCCATATCACCTTATGCGACATTTGGTTTGTGAAAAAAGTTAAGAGGATATTATCTATTATTAAAATAAGGCATACTTTCATTTAGGTTGTGTTTGGATTAAGTGAATAACTATTTAAAATATATTTACTTTTAGCATAACTAATATTAAAGTAATGTTATATATATATATATATATATATTAAATGGGTATTATTTGTTTCATTTTTACTCATATATAATTCATTATTACTTATGTTTTTAGAATGATTATTGCGTGATTATTTAATAGTATAATATTGTACACATCATATTGTTAGTTAATAATACAAGTATATTTTCCTTCATATTATCAAATAAACTCTACCTAAAAGACGTAAAGAAAAGATATGCATATATTACGTATACATGTTTTATTCCTACTAGCAAACTCCGTTTCCAACCATACATTTAATATTGTATAGTGTTGTGGGTGCAAAAAAGCCTAGTAAATTGAAAATTTTATTCAACCCAAAAAGTTAAATTTATACAACCTAAATTTAGTACCCAATAAACCTTAGAATAATTATGTAATAAACGAAGCCCGTCCAATTGACTAGTATCCCATATGAAAATTTCATAGAGGTCCTAAGGGTCATTTTACATGTGCACATCTTTTACGTCCTTCATAAGTTCTCCTATATAATTTGTTTTATTGATTCAACATTTTTATGATTTAACGCTCTATTTAATATAATTGTTGTATTAAATTATAGTTTAGTTACAGTGAAATTCGATGCATTTACACTAGACTTATATTTCTATGATAACTTTGTTTACTAAAAATATTGCTAGAAAACCTCTAAAAAATAGTTTTTCGGACGAAAAAAAATCATTAAAACCATTATGTTAACTTTAGGTGATGTTTGATTTTAGAATAAGGTTAAGATGAATAATGAGTTAGAATATATTGTTCTTAGAGATTTTCTAAAAATAAGGTATTCTTTCATTTAAGTTTTTTTTTTGGATTAAGTGAATAACTATTTAAAAAATATATATTTTTGAAAATAAATAATATTGAAGAAATATTTGTGATATTCATACATATATATTTTTTATTTTAAATACCTATTATTTGTTTCTACTATACTAATATGTGATTTATTACTAGTCATATTTTTTAGCAATACATCATTATACTATATACGATTAACTAAACATGTTTCATTATAAATAATTAATGGTCATTTGATAATAGAAATGTATATAATAACATGTTGAAAGAAGAAAAAATGTCAAATATGATTGAAAAGGGGTGCAAATGAAAAGAATAAGATATTCTTTTCGTTTTCTAGTTAGTGTAGAAAAAAATTAATTCTATTTTATTCATCAAAGACGTATAAAAATGATAATGATAGAGTTGGTGGTTTAAGAAATATTTATGATGTGAATAATTAATTTTGTATTAGATAAAATTTATATTTTCTAAAAGTTAGTGAAAAATAATATTTTTATTCGATAATAAATTATCAAGCAAATGGGCCTCTAAAGTAATTGAATGACCTTCAAGGAAATCAGAATCCGTAATACATGTGCCCATTTGGTCATTTACGCCCATTATGCTTATTAGATGACCCAAGTGCATATAGTATATGTATAGTATCATTCATGTCCTGTTTTTCAGAGTACGAGAAGTTATAATTAATTTTTGTTCTCGAATCAGATTTGCCGACTTCAAAGTCAAGATAATACTTGTGTAACACATTTTTTTAATTATCATTTGTTTAGTTATCGTTTAATATATAACGAATTTTTTAATTATCATTTTTAACACATTTTCTTATTCTTACTTTTTAGCTATAACTTGTTCTTACTTATTTTTAAAAAATATTGAAATACTTGAAATCATTTAATTTTATTCCTAATATAGGAACAAAGCACACTTGGGTTGTGTATTCGTTTTTTAATTTTTTAAGTTTTCTATATTAAACCATTTGATCTTAGTAAATACATTATTGCATTAAATTTTGTACAGAAGTGTAATGTTATATATACATGATAATAAAAAAAATATTATCCATATTTAAAAATTTACATTTTTAAATATTAATTAATTATTAGATTATCATAATAATCGGATAATCATATATTATTAAGAATAAAATATCAAGAAATATTAACTAGTCTTTGCAAGTATTATTTAATTAATATAATATCATAATTTTTTAGTATTTTATATTTATTTTAAAAACAAATAATGATTATATTAGATTAATTTTTATTTTAATATAATTAATAATTTAAATAACTTTGTAATTGTTATTAATTTAAATATATAAATAAAATATCATATTTATGTTATCATTTCAATCAAACATTATTTACTTTTGGTCAGGTGAACAACGATTGATGAAATAAACATATTACAAGCGTCACACTTGGAACTCGAATGGTCACAATGGGGGTTGTTACGATATTTCACTTATTCAAATTCAAACTCTTGTATTCAAGGATTCAAATAAAACTAACTCTTAAATTTTCAAAAATAATTTACATGACCTTTGCTAAAAATCTATCCATACGTCATGCACATATAAGGAATAGGGTCAAGCCCACATATATCATAATCAAACTAAAAATATATCAAAATTAAATGGGTCAAGTGCCTCAAATGAGAGTCCACATTACTTCATCATAAGAATAATAAAATATACATAAGGGTTTGAAACAAAAATAGACTAAAGTTTATGTAATGACAATAATGAAAAGAATATGTGACTCCATTTCCGATCTCTGAAATACAATCCTAATTATTTTTTCTTTAGGTTCCCTATGAGCATGCAAAATAATTATAAATCCTCGAGGAGCATCTCCTCTTTCTCACCTATAAAATAGTATAAAATAGATGGGTGAGCATGAAAGGCTTAACAAGGAATAAGATTCCACAAATCATAAAATTTTATAAAAATGAATCCAACCGAACACACATTTTCGAATCCAACATCAAATACCAAATATGAGTTTGTATCGAATATAACTTTCTTTATAGGTACTTTAAATCATATGCAAAGTGAAACATGTTATATATCTATATTTCATGACACCAGCAAGTCAATCACGAGTGAATCACCATATATGTCCTAGAGATCCAATGGCCCGCACAACCTATGCTTTGGTGTCCGCCCAAAGGTCTCATCTCATTTCACAAGAGGTCCAACATCCCACACAGCGTGACTCCGTGTCTACCGAAAGGTCTCATCACGTCTCCATAATCACACATGCACATCATCTCACTCATCGTGAGCCTCCATGCATGTGTATGATACATATATGCATATTGATACTAATTTAAATAGTCTGTAGTCTTTACAAAGAAACATGGATTCCAGCAAGAGTTATGGCACACCATTTTGGAAATATTTATAGTTCTATATAATCAATTGAAAACATCATCCATAAATTTTGAGAAATCTATTACAAAATCCACGCGAAAAACATCAAAAGATCGAATCTCAAACTTATCATTTTAATCCAAAAGATAATTATATCAATAATTAATCATTAGGATAAAGAGATAATTAACTAATCCGTTATGATCTAATGACTTTGACTATGCTCGGCCTTGTTGGATCTCTCGCATCCGACAAGTCTATGATTGGAGAACCTAACTAGATATATTTTTAGATTCTATCAATGTCTCGTACTATACAATTGAGTAATGAATTTGTGCATAATTGAATTTATTTCCATAGCCATGTCTATCACATAATAGTATGTATTTATTATCTTAACATTTTCGAGCATAGAAGAAGCGACAAAAGGGCTTAAAAGATAAAATACGTTATACTTGTAGTGTATATTGTTGCATTGTAACTAAAAAATAGATTAAGACAATTCTAAGTGCACCTAAAGATAATGGGTAAGTTAAGTTCGACACCGAAAATGATATATGATTTTTTCTAAAAATTAAATACCGCACCTTAATCAATATGTGAGTTTCTCATGCCCCGAGAGTGTCAATATAAAGGGTATAAAGTGTATCCTTGGTATGATCAGTCTAAAGATATGTGTCGATGATCCTTAATCAAGATAAGATAAAAATGACATATTATGCAAGGATGACTTATAAGAGGTAAAAAGATTAATTTCTAAGATGTCACATGATAAAAAAAATGAAAGATTAAGAGAGATTCATTAATAATGAAGTTAAGACAAAATAGCTATGAGCATTAAAAATCAATACAAAATATGACATTCATATTTTACAATGCTAAGTATATGGTGGATTATATCGATAATATCAAGTAAAGTAAAGTATGATGAATTAAATGTGCATTATAATGATAATAACTAAGAAAAATAAGAAAGATAGTAAAATAAAAATAAAGGTAAAGTTAAGTCAATGAGCATAAATGACTAAGAAGCTAAAGTAAAGAAACGATGAATGTTCATATGTTGATCATAAGTGTGGGTTAAAATCTTATGTTATGCTCCATGTTACTTTGATGTTATATGTATAACATGTGGGTATTTGCACATATGGGTGATATGATTCACTCATTTTTCAACCTTTACATACTCTAATAGGACGGACTGCTCTTGGATTCTATAGGTGAGAAAGAGTAATGATGCTTATGATGATGATGCTGCTCATGATGGCTGACACATATGGTTGTTAAGGACTCACCTTATAGTTTAATTTATGTTATGTATTGTCTTTCTTAGACTATGTATTTCCTTCGAGCAAATATTGTAAAATTTATGAAATTATCATGTGATCTTTATGGACAAAGTTGTTATATGTTTGAGGTTAAGCTCTTGAATTATGTCACCCTTTAATCAAATTCAATGCCTTCCACTGATTTATACTTGTGTTGCGACTTTATTAGTCTTCCATTGATTCTTGTCTCATATTGATCAATGTCTTTTGACTCTTTCTAATTTTGATGTGTGTTGATCATACTTGTCAATGGTCAAGTCAAGTTTAATATCGCGTAGCATCTCAGGGATTATTCCGAGCACATTGTCACACTCCGCCGGACCAACAACTCGAAGTCGGATAGCACGACGTTGAGCGCACGCGCGAGACCAATGGCCATGCCGCCATGCAATGCTTAACGCATGGGCGGGGGCCTGAGGCCAAGGCGGTGCGGTGCACTCAGCATGCGCACATGATGTGAAGACTGAATTTGTGGTGTACAGTGTTGAATCTAGGATCATGAGATGGTTTTGATGATCACAAATTTGTAAGGGAACTTAGTTTAAACTGATGAACTTGTTGAGCGAATTTCTGAAACAGGATGTTCGAGTTCAGAAGTTGATAGGTCGACCAAAGCTAAAGGGTCGGATGACCTATGCACACAGAAGATATATCAGAAGAACTCTATGTGTGCAGTGGTCGTCCTAAGCATATGAAGTTGTCGACCAATATTGAAGGAAAATGCATGTGAAAAGGAGTTAGAGTCTGAACGGTCGATCAAAGATATAAAGTGGACGACCAAAGAGAAGGGCTTAACAGAGAGGTCACCCGATGTTGAGGAGTGGGTGACCGAAGGTATCACCCTTATAACCAAAATATGAAGAACGGGCGGTCCAAGAAGAAGTGGACGCCCAGTGAAGACTTAGTCGAAGAAGGGTCTTGGCTAAGCAGAGGAGAGGCTGTTCGAGTTTGAAGAGCGGACGACCGAAGAACTGAGGAAGAAGGAAATGGACGTCCAAAGGGATCAGGGTGGAGACAGTGGACGACCAGAAGATTGCTAAGGCTGGAGTGGACGTCCGAAGACTCTAAGTGTAAAAGCAGCGGACGACCAAGGCAAATGGTAGACAAGAGTTTGGTCGACCGCAGGTGAAGTACGGATGACCGATGGACATCAGGAGAAGACAAAGGACGTCTGACATCTTGATGAGAAGACAAGTGGGCGTACAGGAGTTTGTCAGAACTGATGGAAGCTGGGGATTGGATGATCGCAGGATGGGCGGACGACCGACGGTGTGTCAGAGGTCGCTCGAAGGTTGAGGAGACAGAGCAGCGGTGACTAGGATATCTGACAGAAGAAGGAATGGACATCCAAGGAATCTGGCGAAGTGTTAGTGGACGTCCGGAGAATGTCAGGAGAAGAAAGTGGACGTCCGAAGATTTCAGTGGGAATGAGCTGACGTCCGAGACTTGTCAGAGGAAGCTTTTCCGAGGATCTCATTGGGAAGTGAGCGGACGACCAAAGTATTGACAGAAGAGAGAGCGGACGTCCGAGGATCTCAGTGCTGAATGAGCGGATGCCCGAAGTATCCACGAAGAGGAAAGGCGGACGCCTGAGGGATTCAGGAGGAATCAGTGAGCGACCATAGGTGTGTCAGAGGATGTGGCACGGGTCAAGTCAATCGATCGAAGG
>LTAE01006411.1:0-25444 GCA_001647135.1 Pontederia paniculata
CATGGAGGGGGCCAAGGCGGCCATTTCGGACGTGACAAAACGGTTGCTGCAGTAGAAGATCGATTTTTTTTTGCCTCGACTTCGACGAGATGTTGAGCGATTTGTAAAACGGTCTCCTATCTGCCAGGTTGCTAAAGGATACTCACAGAACACGGGGCTTTATCTGCCTTTACCTATACCAGAAGGCCCATGGGAGGACATCACTATGGATTTCGTACTTGGATTACCCCGCACACAACGGGGGTTCGACTCTGTGTTTGTAGTCGTTGATCGGCTCTCCAAGATGGCTCATTTCATCCCATGCAGCCGGATTGCTGATGCTAGTAAGGTCGCTTGTTTATTCTTCAGGGAGGTTGTTCGTCTTCATGGTGTGCCTCGTTCCATTACGTCCGATCATGATTTAAAGTTTATCTCACATTTTTGGTGCACTCTTTGGAAACGGTTGGATACGTCGCTCCGTTTTAGTAGCACTAGCCACCCGCAAACGGATGGTCAAACAGAAGTGGTAAATCGGTCCCTTGGCAACCTCATCCGATCCATTTCTGGTGACAAACCTCGATAGTGGGATGTAGCGTTACCACAAGCTGAGTTTGCCTTCAATAGCATGGTTAATAGATCCACTAGAAAGGCTTCATTTGTCGTTATCTTTGGTAGGATGCCTCGACGAGCTGTCGATTTGGCACTTCCTGTAGCCGCAGACAAGGGACTTCCAGACGTGGAGGAACTGATCCAGCATATCCAAGAGACTCAGCAGGAAGCTCGACGACAACTTATTTCTTCCAATCTGAAATATAAAGAGGCTGCTGATCGCAAGCGACGTGAGCAATTATTCCAAGAAGGCGACCTCGTTATGGTGTATTTAAGAAAGGAGCGTTTCCCAGCCGGTACATATAACAAGCTTAAGAACAAGAAGTTCGAGCCTTGTCGAATTTTACAGAAGATAAATGACAATGCGTATGTCATTGACCTGCCAGCAGATTTTAGTTTCTCTTCCACATTCAACGTTGCTGATCTATTCCCTTACTTTCCTCCTGACATCCGTGTTCAGCGCTCGGGGTCGAGCTTTTTGGAAGATGGGGTAACTGATGTAGCAGCAGACCTGGACACGTCTCCGGTGAATCCGGAAGTGTGCGGTTAAACTTCTTATTGATATGTCATTCTATTTGGAGTCTAACAGTTGTTAGTAAGTTAGGTTGAATTATCTTTTGTTTTGTTATGGTTGTAACAAGACTCTCTTGGAGTCTATTTAAACTTCTTTAATTGCAAACAAGACTCTCTTGGAGTCTATTTAAACTTCTTTAATTGCGGTTAATAGGATTATTATTCTCCTTATCAAATTCAAGTATTATTAACACCGAACAGTTTTGTTCTTCTCGTCTCTTTCGGCACTTCGGGTCGTGAGAGTTGGTGGTGTTTCCGACCATCATAGATTTGACACCGGTGGATTCGCCGATCCATAATTCCCTGCGTTAAATTGTGCTTAGAACAGATTTTTTTTTCTTTTGTTGTTGGCCACTTTGTTTAGTTTCATTACTTTACACGTAGCAACATATATACACAGCTAACTGTTGAAGAGTTGATTTTTCTCTTAAACACTGTTTTCTGAAAATTCTACACACTTAAGAACTAAAAAAAGGACAGAAAAGAACAAAATAAAATTTATCTCCTCTCTGACTTGAAGTGATTGATTGGTTTTATAATTTATAAATAACAAGCAAGAACAAATTGAGTTCTACTACTTTACATCGATCTGAATCCACTCTTCAGAAGTTGCAGATCAATGCCCCTATTAATATTATGCAGTTATATGTACATATGTAAAAATGAAGCCTCTTTGATGCATGTCTTTCTCGTGCTTGCTATGTATTATTACTACTACTATGTACTGCTCCTAGAGGAGCTGCTTGAGTTGGACCCTGGTGACCAGTCTGTCCAAGGCCTCCTTCATCCAGGGATGCTGGCATCCCTCCTGGGCTTCGGCCACGGTGACCCACTTCCGCTGTCGCACGTGCATTTCCGGCCAGTGCCCCAACTCCTCCGTCACGTTCAGAGGGAACATGATACCCTCGTAGTATGCCTCGTACGTCCTGCTCTTGTACGTCCACCTCCCCAGCTTTTGCTGCAAATTATGAAACAAGTAATGCAATCAGTCAAAGCGGCAAAATCAAGGAACAGCATCTGGCAATTGTAGTTACTGTGACACGATTACATGATCTAAAGCATGATGCATGCTGAAATGCTCACCTCTACGTGACCCTGCACTCCTGCTTCCTCCAATGCCTCTCTCGAGGCCGCTTCCTTGATGGTCTCATCAGACTCCCATCCTCCCTGAAACGTTCAACAGAGAATTCTTAATATAATCTTTCATTCTGCATTGATCTGAATTAGACCAATGGTACATATCAGTACTGGTCGACATTAATGGTTACGGAAGATACGCATTAAGAATTGATGTGTTTACCTTTGGGAAGAGCAAGCCATTTCCCTTGGGGGAGCTTATGACCAGAACCTGCAACGACTTGCTGACATCGGCGTCGCCGGTCGTCGTCATGAATTTGTAAGGAATGCATCTGTTCGACATATACCGAATCAGAAAAACAAATGGGAAGCACGAAAAATGCATGCTTTATCACTGATCATAAACTGAAGAAGTAACAATATACTGCAAGGTAGACGCACCCGACGACGAGGCGGCCACCGGACTTGGTATACCGCTGAAACTGCCTTCCTTGTCTTGAAACCAAAGCAACCATCTTTTTTAGTTACTTCCTTCTGTTCTGATCTCAAAATTCAAACTTGTTGTTTGCTTGTCTCCTCCTCAAATCCACTCACGTACTACGTACTCAGATCCCCCAAAACCTTAATATGCAGACAATAGTAGTACAGCAAAGGATCAAATCAGGTTTGTACTATATATACAGCACAAAAATGGAAACTTTCACTCAGTTGCTCTGAGTTTTCAGAAGAGATGGAAGGAAATGATAGATGAACTCAGGTTAGAGAGAGAAGGATGTGTACTCGAAGGGGTGAGAGAGAGGAGGAGAAGGCTCTCTATAAATAAACCGAGGCGAGAGAGAGAGAGAGAGAGAGAGAGAGAGAGAGAGAGAGAGGAATAGAAGAAGGAGAAGAAGAAGGTGGTCCAAGTGAGGAACGCGTGTGGGACGCTTTTGTGACATGCAAAGGCGTCGCTTCCTGGCACTATCCATTACGCCTTCTCGGACCCTTCTTTTTCCTCTTTTCTTTTTTTTTCCTATAAAAGAAAAAAAAATTGGCTTGGACTTTGTATTACTTGAATTAATTAATAAAAGGATAATTAGTACGTACTCATAATAAGATACAAGTGGTACTTTTTTCATGCGCAAATTAAATTATTAAGTAATTAAATGGTTAAATAATTATAATATTGTTATTATTGTATGGTTGTTTGCGGCGCACGAGGGATCACACATGACACAACCGACAACCCTCCGTGATCAGTGTTCGTCTCGCTGTCTTTTAGTATTATAATAATTTAGTTTTCTCGTCTTTTTTTTCTTTCCTTTTGAAGAAAAAAATGCTAACATGTTTTCTTTTTCAAAATACACAGGCTCAACTCTCGAGCCAAGTAATTTCAGATAATTAGCGAACTGAATCTGTCTCAAAATAAAATCACAAATGTACTAGAATAATTAATTATTTATATTTTTATTTAAGCTATCATTAAATTTTAATTTAGTTAATACGTAACAATAAAAAAATAAACTTTAATATGAGTAATATCTTTGAAACACTAAAATTAATTTTGAAATTGAATTTAAAGTATTGCATGTCACATGATTGAAAATGTCAAAGTTAATTTGACTATACATCCGATCGATTTGATAGATAATTAATACATTAAGCGAAAAAAAATAGATTTGTAAACTTAGGTATTAGATATGGATTATTTATAAATAATATAAATTTAAAATCTGTGAATTCGAAATATCTTATATTAAGTTAGATGTGCTATAGTAATGCTAAAACTTAATTAAGTCAATAAAAATAATAATATATATATAATTTTAAAGTATTTTAAAATTATAATTATTAATAAGCTTGAGAAGCTACTACACTTTGTCATTGGCACTGCCTCCGAATAACTTATAATAATTATTACAGTAAAGTTTCATAAAGACGAGGAGCAACTTTAGGGTGACGTTTAATTAAGAATAATAATATTGTATTTCATATTTTGTAACTTCACTAATGATCTTGATCACAACCGTAGAATCTGATTCCATCTCAACCAGTATGCTATCTTTATCATTGAAATGAAGAATGTGACATTAGCCGTGACGCATAAAGAAACACGTGTAGTCGCACACATATTATTAGTAATCTTTTGTTAAAAATAAATTATTTAAGTCTTCTATTTCGGTTTTTAATTTTTAAATTAAAATTATTACTAATTAATAAGTTTAATTCATATGATACCTTAACTCCGTACTTCAATTACATAATGCCCCTCCACATTAACTGAAACAAAAATAAAAAAATAGAATCAAATAATTGGTTTAAGGATATAAAATTAATAAATTATATACTACTCTCAAGTAGAAAATAATTTTAGTTTGATAATACCATTTCATTAAGAAAATTATTTTGTCAATAAACCTAATGCATATATATTTCTATATCGAATGAGATTTAAGGACAGTTCATAATATACGTGTAACACGTGTAGAAGTGATCATACGTATAACATAAAATTATTATTTATCGTAAGCTACACATTTATATTACGTGAGATCTCCTCATCTCCATATATAAAATGAAACGATTGAGGCAGACATAGGCGGAAGGAGCGGGGTGCATTGGCACCTCGTTAAAGTTAACATTTTTTTTAATTAATAATGTTTGACCACATAGTAAAAATTGAATATTTGGTGAACAATACTCATTTTAAAATTTAGATTTTGAATTTAAATTTTTTAATTAAATAATTATGTGTTAAGAATATAAATATAAAGATGTTGCTCTTCCTATCGGCTTAAGCTTTTAGGATTGTTGGTAGCACATCTAATTTAACATGGTATCAGAGTCAGAAGTCCTGAGTTCGAACCTCGTCGTTGCTCGTATTAAAAATTAATTTCCTCCCTTAGTTGTCCACGTGTTGAGCTTTGGGCTAGACCAAAGTTGTCAGCGGCCCACATGTGAGGGGGAGTGTTAAGAATATAAATATAAAGACGTTGCTCTTCCTATCGGCTTAAGCTTTTAGGATTGTTGGTAGCACATCTAATTTAACATTATGTAGTTGATCATGATTTTTTATGAATATTACGAAAACTAAATTATATATATGAAAAAGAGAATTTTTATAGTAGCAATAATAATATCATTCTTGATAGACTTTAAAAAAGTAATTTTTTGTTGAAATTAATTATTAAAGTAAATATTTATCTATCATTCACATATTTAAAATGTTATTTATATTATTTTAAAATATTTTTGATGTTATTAATTTAAAATATGCATCTTTCGAACAACTTGTCCAATTCCGCCAGACGAATGACCAAATATTCTATGCAATAAAAATGTTGGCTGAATAAATAATTGGGGTACAGAACATGCAATTAACTTTATTGAACAGTCGCCGGGCGTGCTGGTGCATATACTATTCAAATTGAATATAGTCAAAATAGATTTATTTAAGACTTGACCAGTGAAACATAAAATAAAAATACTATTATTATTATTATTATTATTATTATTATTATTATTATTATTATTATTATTATTATTATTATTATTATCCACCCGAACCAATAACAGAGTCATGCCGCAATAAATTAATNTATTATTATTATTATTATTATTATTATTATTATTATTATTATTATTATTATTATTATTATTATCCACCCGAACCAATAACAGAGTCATGCCGCAATAAATTAATGCGTACACACATGTACACAGCATTCTCCAAATTAATACATCCAAAACTTTATTTATCAAATTTGGATATAACTCAAGTACTGCCGAAAGAGAATAATATTGTGTCTATAATTTCTTATTTAATTTTTACCTTAGAGATGTTAGTTAATTAGTAGCTTCATAAATATGTATGTGTGTATCTTACCTTTTTTAATGTCAATCCTCCTTCCATTTTAGCTTAACGAAAGAAAAAAAGATTATCACGAAAATGGTAAGGAAAAAAATGTAAAGATATTAATATTTGAAGATATTAGTTAGATGTACTACCAATAATTTGAAAATTTTACTCTAATAAAAAATAATATTGTTATATTTATATTTTTAATAGAAATTAAGATTCAAATTAGAAATAACCATTTCCTCGTTAATTCCATTACTTTATTTTATCTTGATATCAAATTAAAATTAATGTATCCAAATGGTCGTATAATACGTACGCTATTCGTTATTTTTTTATCAATATGGAAACAGATGAAATTAATTAATATTTTGACTAAGTTTGTCATTGTATTGTGATTAATTAATAGACTACATTGAATAGAGTTAGGTGGTGGAAGAGACCGGGCATGTATACATGACAGGCCAAGTTGCTGTGAACATGTATGCTTGGACTACGTGAGTTGAACTTATATGACTACATTGACTACAAGAAAAAATCAATGCATGCATGTATACTTGTCTTGTTTAATTCTTGAATCCATGTTGGATACATCAAAGCTTGTTCAATTCCCACTGTCTTGACTGTACTTTGGTCCTAAGTATTCCAATTGATATAATCCAACTACCCTTACTACTACTTAATTTGTTTGTACTCTAGATAAAGAGATAAATTTTCTTATTCCATGAATAATCACTCCACTTTTAACTTCAAACACTAGAACATAAATCAGTTGGTTTAAATCTCGGTAATAATTGTTTGACACTAATAAGAAAGATATATCTTTAAAATGATTGAAACAAGGCGTTTATAGGATCTTTTACTTTTGATCTCTTTAAAATATATTAAGATTTTAATTTTTGATAGATTCATTAGGCTTAGCAGAAAAGAAGATAAACTAAAAGTTATGAGGTATATAAAATTCATCAGTAAAAATCAAATTTGACATCTTTTAAGTTTACAATTTAAAAAGTGTACGATCTTATTATCATAAATTCATTATATATATATATATATATATATATAATGTAAAGATGGGTGAAAATTGAATAAACATAGACGCGTAAACTATTTCAGTTGCGACAAATATTAGCAAAACATAAAAAAATTATAAAAGAAAGAAATCCTTAAAAAATAAAATTTGAATCTGACTAGACCTTCAACTATATACCCTACCAAAAGTTGGTCAATTTTTTTGGGTTATAGATTTTGTATGGAGTCGTGCAATTGCAATGACAATTTGAGAAATAAGCAAACACAAATTGCAGTTTTTTTTCTTCCCATCTAGTGTTGTATCAGGTTTGAGCTGACCCAGGTTTACTTTTCTCATTTGACTAAAGGGTCAATTCTTGCTGGCTGAAGGTTTTTTAATCTCATTTTTTATTTATTTGATATATATATATATATATAATATATATAATATTTCTTACAATTATCTGATAAGTTTTCCTTTCATTTCAATCTTAGTCATCAGAAGTACATTCTCTTGAATTAGAATTTTAAGTACATTTTTGGAGAAATTGATATTTTATGTACAATTTATCACCTAAGGATTAATTAAAAGAAACTTATGAATTAAGGATTGTACTCATTTTCTTTATTTTTTTTTTCAGTGATACCATTTAGAAGGATTCTAAAGTGTTCAAGGAATGCACAATTTTCTTTCAGACAGGACCTAGAGGTTAAAAGACTAACTATTACAATCCTCTAAAGAGAGAACTTTCTAAAACTTGAATTAATCATAAATGTTTATGAAGAATAATTTTTACTATAATCCCCCAACTTTATAAATCTTTTTTAACCTCAATTTTTTCTTGCACTATTGATCCTCTAATTTTGCGTGTTTTGCCACTTGATCTTCTTATTGATTAAAATAAATATTTTTTTTATTTTAAATGTTTCATATCATCATTATAGTAAAATATATCATATTCATTCGTTTTATATCATACGGGGTTAGCTTTTTTATTCAATGTTTGGCGTAGATATATTAGTTAAATATCTATATAGACATACTCAATCAGCAAAACAGAAGAAAAGTTTGTTGTGGCCGATAAAATGACTTAAGGGGCCAAACAGACAAAGTTGGAAGACTAATGTTGAAAACAAAATTTAGAAGATAAGCGAAATATTTTAATGAAAGTTGAAAGACTATACATGAATATTATTCTATATGCAGTAAATAAAATCAACAAGTATATTTTATGATAAAAAAATCAAAACTTAAACGCTAGCTAGCATTATCAATATTCATGGAGTCCTAGAAATTGTTGCTCATATCACCATTTTGGGATTGACCAAGTCTACACGATTTGCAAATTAAACATGAAACTTGTACTCATAACCAGTGGACTCACAAAATTAAACATGTTTCCAAGGCAAAAGTCTTCCAAAGCCTCATTTTTTTTTTCAAGAATGAAATGAAGTGAGCAAGATGATTTCCATCTACATCAATGGGACCAAACTTGGTGGACAGTGAGCTAAGAAAAAAACTAAGTTTCTGGAATCCAAAAAGTGGACTCGTTCTGTCCTGTTACATGTTCTGCAAATCACAAAATGAAGCTAAAATATAAAATTCTTGTTGGCTGATGCCAAAGTTCTGGTTTCATCATCCTATCACTTTTGTGAATATTCTTGCCTCCACTATACATCAATGTTCCAAGCAATCAAGGAGAATTTACATGGCACCACTGACTGCACATATTCTGATTCTAATGACGTAAGGTGATTAGGAAGCTTCAAAAAGTGACTAATTATTTCATGATGTAAGAGAACAATTCTACAAAAGATAATTACCTTTATAAACTCAACAAAAAATGATGTAGTGCACCATATATTATGTAGAATCATTTTCTATTATTGAATAACTCATCATGTTAAATAATCATTATGATCATGATTGTTAAATAATTCAATAATCATAATCAAACCCTTAAATTCTTAAGGTGAAGATCATGATTTCTCTAGCTATTTTCAGGTACCATTTTGGATTATCAAAATCTATAATTAAAAGTTATACATTAGTTACATCGAATATATCATGGGGCGCACTAGTTTTCTACTATATTTGATACAAATGCAAGCACTTGGAATTGTTCTCATCCACCATTCAGAGATATGTTCTTCGTTTTGCATCATTCATGCAAGAATATCCGGCCAAAGAAAGGACAAGTCCTAGTGGCCCGTGTAGATACATCAATTGTGGACTAACATTTGAGATAAGATATCTTGATAAGAGGAATATTTCTGACTCAAACTACACATTTTAGGGTTACCGAATTGCACTTTAATTATGCACAACTTGACACATGCATCTCATAATATACTTCTCTATCACATTGCCGTTTCTTGGCTTTTTTATTTTTGTGCTAAGAGCAAGTGTGGAATGCTGTTTTACAGCTAACATTTAACATACTGCTTGGAAATATTATGTTCTTTCTATAATACACACAAGTGATCATTTACCTCTTGTTGGAATAGTCTATGAGTTCCTCAATTTACTTGATAGTCTCATTTTTTTAGTATATATTGTATCATAGAGAAAAAAATAGCAAGTAAAAAAAAACATAGTTGTTATACAAGTTTGAAAACTGGAAGAGTGCACAATGGTAATTTGAAAATGGAATTGTGGTGTGTCCCTAGCATTTATTTTTCTTTCGTTGTGTTTTGGAAGGAAAAAAAATGAATATATAGCGAGTAATTTGGTCATCATTATTTTCAGAAAAATTAGCTGAAATGCAGCTAATATATGATCGTTTGTACAATTTTGGACAAAGAAACATTTCATCCCTGATCGATGTCCCTAAAGCTATCAATAGAACTTACAATTTGAATTTTCAAAGACCACTTGGGAATCTTATTCTATTTGCATTTTCATTGATTACTCAAGAATCTTATACTAGCACAAGGGTCACGGACCTTCTTTGTAATCCAAACCAGAGAAATGCATTCATAATCAATCTGGTCATACATTCTTTCTGAAAATCAAGATTTGAATTTTTCTATGAGTTCTTGAGAATCTTCTCCTTTTCGGAAACTATTTTGCGACGATTTTAAATTTTACTTTGTAATATATTTAGCTTACATTGTACGGCCAAAAGGAAAAGTATTTATTATTTGAGCATACTTTTAAGAATGCTTTGTTTAAAAAAAAGGGGAAAAAAAATAAAGTGTACATATAAACGCCTAAGTCTTGGGTAGAACATTCATGCATGCATAAGTAATAAACTAACGAATCGATTTTTTTACCAAGTTTTTAAGTGTCGCGTAAACTTGGATGTTTACTCCATTTAATTATCTCTAAAAAATGTGTTTCATCCTAACTAACACATATGCATTACTAGTCCATCATTGATTTTTTCACCACAACCAAAAGTGTGATTTATGTGTTGGTCAATTTTCCTTGATATGATTGTGAGCAGTTGGCCTTCTGTTTTTGACCAATAGCTAAAACCTCATAGGTCACACATTTTTATGCTTGTGGAACACAAGACTTTGGTTAATCTGAGCACTATGGATTTGCCAAGGATATTATATTTAGCACCAAAAGAAATGCTGAAAAAAAACTATGAAATATCCAAATTAAGTTGTGTCATTTTTTAGTGACAAAATGTGTGTAGCTTGCACAAGTATGTGCACAGTATAACATATGAATATATTTGCTCATGTGAGGTCTCGATGAAATATTTTTGATCAAATTTTTGAGTAGGGTTTGATTGAGGTACTGGATTGGGTCGATCGAGACCCATAAATCAGATTTCGACTTAGTTTTTTTCATATATTTTGGTAGATCTAAGTCTGGACATCAATTTTGAAATAAAATTATATAACCAAAGTAAATAAGATTAAGAGTAATAAGTATAAAAATCATCAGCAATTTAAATAATTTTTTATAAAAATAATTATTGATGTTAACATTTTCGAGTAAGACGAGTTAGATATTGGATTGCAATTTTTTAATCTGATATCTGATATAAAACCTTTTAGATCCAATTATACTTTCATTCAGAACTTTCAAGTCGAATTGAATTAATTGGATTGATGGGTCACCCATAATCATATTTTTCAATCAAAAGGATAAATTCTTACTCATGATTAAGAATCCAAACTCTTGGCTTTCACTATACATTCAAAGAAAAAAAAATATCTATGCGGCTCACAATATCTGCATCATTGAAGCCACGTGTGAAGTATTTTTTTTAAAACAATTATATTTTCAATATGTAATAATTATTGGAAATAGAAAAAAACTAAACAATGAAGCGTACATTTAATGAGTTCAATGTGAATGTGTGAGTTTAAATATCAATTCTTCAATCTTAAATATATTATCGTATCACTCAAGCAATTTAATTTTACTTTCTTAAAGTAAATGTATTCTTTGAAAAAATATTAAATCTAATACATGATCGAGCGATTGAGATGAATAAATTGTGGGTTTCCACAAATATTTAATTCTCAATTGCACAATGAAATAGGAAAAGAAAAAGAAAATTTTGGTAGTCTAAAACAAAGAAACATTGGCCCAACCCAAATACAAAGCCCAACTCTTTTCTGTATCAACTAAAACCGGAGACAAAGATCGTCCGACGCGTCTGCGGTTGGCTGCTGCGACGGAGGCAACAGAATTCCGCGGCGGGGGCGGCGACGGGGGCGGATGCATCTCCGAGGACTCTTCTCCGGTTCCCCCTCGCTTTCTCTCCGCCGTTTCTTCTCCGACTCTTCTTATGGCGTCGGCGTCGGCAGGATTGGGCTCCTCCGCGAGGAGCTCCAAGGCCTTGAGTCCCTACAGAGACCCTCGATTTCGCCTGCACCGCCCAAGCAGCAGAGGGAAGCAACAGGAGGAGTGGAGAGGACGAGGGAGGTGGAGATATCGCATCCGTGGCCGGAGTGGGTGCGACTGATGGAGCTGCTCCTGGCCAAGGGATATGTCGAGCCCACTGCCCTGGTTGCAGCAAGAGATCATACCAGTTCTATTTCTACCAATCACATCCGGACGGCTTGTCTCAATTTTTCCAGAGACCGACCCAGCATCATCAGGTGAGGTGAGAACAGTAAAAAATTGGATTTTTTGCTCATCTTCTTTCACTTTTGGAGACGCTACTCATGGTATACTTTGACTATAATATTGACCATGATTGGATCCAATGACACATCAGCGGAATGAAAAAATCTAATACGAAATAAAAGATAAGTATATCAAATGTGGAAGCCTACTTAACGTAATTAATAATGATAAGATTTTATTCTTTTTTTTTTGAGAGAGGAAAGGATGACTACAAAGATTGGTAGTCATCCGTTTGTATTAAAATGAAGTGAAAAATGTACATGTGTATTGGGAAAGTTACATTAAAAGATGTAGCTTCCCCAAAAGTCAAAAGGATAAAACCACGAAACACCCACAAACCACAAACCCCGGGGCTAAGAGTAACCCCATTCCATTAACAAAAAGGAGATGTGGTGAACAATGTTCTCTATGTAGCATCTATCGTCTCCAAAGATTGTGTGGTTCCTTTGCAGCCAGATTGCCCATGTTGTCGCCATGGCCCCGGCCCAAACCTGACGCCAGCTCGGGGTGTTATGCGTGCCAAGGCCCCGTAGTGATGCCCAAAACATGTCCGCTCCTGATGTATCAATGCCTTCGAGTCCCACTCGTTGCCATGTCTCTATGGCAATGGGGCAGGTGAAGAAAAGGTGTGCAATGTCCTCCTGTGATGTCCCGCACAATGCACATGTGGGATCTGCCTGGGGCGCCCATCTCGATCTATATACTCTCGTCAGTAACCTGCCACGCCTGAAGAGCCAAAAGAAGATTTTGACTTTGAGTGGGATGCGTAGGCGCCAGATGCGTCGACAGTCTCCTCTGATGATCTCTGGGGTCGTGCCACCTGGGAGTAGCTGTCTGTATACCCTACTCGCTGAGTAATGGCCAGATATCCAACGCCACCCGTCAGTCGTGGAGGTATCGGGGCGGTACCTCGATATCCTGTCTAATAGTCCGAGGAGCTCATCGAAACGCTGATCTGACAAACCTGATCTGAATTGTGGGTTCCATGAGCCTGTTCCTGGTCCATCTGCCGCTGACCAACAATCGCTGACTGTAGCCGTTGGTCGTGCAGAAAGTGCGGCCAGACGGGGAAAGGATACTGCCAAAGTGTCTCCTGGGGTCCACTCATGAGTCCAGAAGGCAAAAGTAGTCCCTGAACCCAAAGAGGCTGAGAAGAAAGATCGTAGCTGCGGGAGGACTATGGAGATCCCCCTCCAGAAGTGAGACGCACCTCGCGGTAGGTGGATCCGTGTCTCCCATGAGAGCTCTCTGCCATAGCAATCAAAGAACACGGTGCTCCACAAATCGTCTCCTGGTCCCATTCCGACCGACCCACCGAGCTAGAAGAGCCAGGTTGGTCCAGCGGAGGTTCCGAACCCCTAGGCCCCCAATAAGATTTTATTCTTATTACAACTAAATATAAAATGATAAGATATCTATGAAGGTCTCTAAGTTATGTGCAAATCAGCCGCCTGAGCATCATCACCACACACCATTTGCTCACCGATCACTGACTTGCACCCATTGGAACCAAATGCAGGGGAGACAATTCTCCCATGAGTTATGAAACCTCGATATGTGATAAACAATAATAATAATAATGATGAAGATGAATTTCTTGTTAACAATAAAATGAGTATAGAAAAGCAATCATGATAACATTAGGTAACGATAATCCCATATGATTTAATAGTACAATAAGACTACTAATAACGAATAGGTATCAATGATTAATATCAATGCTTTTATTCAATGTTAGGCTAATAGGTATCAATGATTAATATCAATGCTTTTATTCAGTGTTAGGCTAGATGTAGCTCAATAAGACTTGATATGATTTGATAACCCATCATGACTCAATAACTCAATGCGATTCGATAGCTCGATACGATTCAATGTTTCATTGAAATTCGATGACTCAATGCGATCCAATAGTCAAATGTGATTTGATATTGTTGCTTTGAGAACATTATTTAAAATCGATGGAAGTTGATTTTCATCTTCAATTCAATATGATTCAATAATGTTGCTTTGGTAACATTACTTTGATAAATGGAAGTTGCTTTTCAACTTCAATTCAATATCTTTTTACATTAGGAAGAGCTCTTCCCTTTATAGGGTGCGCCATGCAAACAATATAACCTAATGCCAATGGTCAGTGGGGGATCAAGTCACGACAAGTGCCCTCTTTAGGGAAGAACGTATCACTCACTTTAGGTGACGTCTTTAACAATTAATGGTAACATTGAAATAATGATGCATTAGGTATACTATGGTGCCCCTCGGATTTCATCTTTTATCTTGTAACTTATTTAGTCATAAAGAATTAGTAAGCCAGTAAGAGTTTGATAGGAGCATTGAGTGACTCCAATTCTATGTAAGGAAAATCATAAGACTCATATATATTTTAAGTATCAATGCATGATGAGTACAAGGAATACCACTATAATCTTATTCAAAACAATAGACAAATTTTCTTCTAAAAAAAAATAGACAAATAATATACTAGAGTGACATTCATATCTTTTAAGCCAAAATCAAGATAATTATTATTTAGACTACTGGAGAAATAATAATAAATCCGAATCAAAATAATATCACTAGATTAATTCAATAATTACTAATATTTGGAACCAATATGATTACATATTCTATGTATCATCCTAATTTTTTTGGAGCACTTAGTTAAATAAGCAACTAAATAAAAATATAACAGTAACCTATTAAATTTAATGACAAATAAAAAATGGCGCTACAGCCCGTAGCTTGGGCCATAGCGCCTGCTTATAAGTGCTACGACCCTTGAGGCTGTAGCATTATATAGCCCCTTTTTTATTTATATAAAAAACAGAATAGACCCATAGCTCTAGATGCAATGATGATGTTATCTCATTCTTGACAATACTTTGGATCAAATAAAAAAAAGTGATTAAGATATGATTTGTACGGTCCTAACTTAAGAAGAACATGTGGAACAAAACAAAAATATGATGAAAGCCAAATGCAATCATGATGCACAACTCCAGTTCATGACAAGAGGATATACGAAAAATATAATAAAATGATTATCATCTGGTGCATGATTAAGTCAATGACAATAACAGATTTAGTATAGATCAAACAAGTCAAAAGTGGATCTAACAGAAATATAATAATCTAAAAATATTGAACCAAAATTCTAGTATAGCCTTGGTAGATTATCTGAATACAGTATTAAAATAGGCTTTTGATGGATCGAATATTAGATCAAAATTTTTCATGCATGGGTTGACCTATCAAAAATTTCATTTATCGTTTTGGATCCGTTTATCACACCTTTTTGACGTGAGGATTTGTTCTTCACGTTCCTATGCCTTCTCCTTTGTCTTCCCGTTCTTCCCTGGTCCTGATCTTCTCCAACCGTATTGTTTTCACCCCTTCTCTCGCTTGGACTGTTCTGAGATGAACGCGAGAGCAAGAGAAAGGGAAAAACAAATTCCAGGAGAAAAGAACTGTAGAGAGGAAGAAGAGGAAGAAAGAAAGGAAAGAGAGCCAAGAGGGAGAGGGAAAGAGAGATTAATTGCCAAAATAAATGGCAATAAATTTTCGTGATGGAAAAAATCAGTTTAGAATTCATTTATTATTTACTTTATTTTATTGATTTTTTTTCAGGAGTTACAATTATATTTAAATTATAGTGATTTTTTCTAGATATTTTATGAGAATGGTCATTAAGAATCATGTCTTTTTTATCTTGTTAATAACTTGATTTGACATAGTTGAATGCACGTAAAACATTTGGATGATCAATTTGTTCTTACTGCAGAAAACAAACTGGCATGGTGTTTTCGGATACTGATTCTTTATGTGCCTTCGTCGAATGGAAAAAAGAAGAGATAATTTATTGCTGGAGAAGAAAAGTACTCAGTTTCAATTATTGTTATGATATGTACACATCTTTTTATCTTGTGATGGAGCTTTAAAACTAAAATTATTCGACACACTCCAACTTGACTGTCACAGTTGATCTTATTCTTTAATCGATTATACACGTGGCATACATCAGCATCAATGACGTTCTTCTGATGGATGAGAGTTCAAACAGAAGCTAGGAAACTGTTGTAATGTGAATTGCATAAGTAGAAAACAGTTAGTCTAGTCTATTTTGTGTGCAGGTTCACACACTTTGATTGTTATGTTAGTGATTTCTTTTTTGCGAAAAACTTAATTTTTTACGATAGTTGATGCTTATTTTGGTTTCTGCTATGACATATTGATGTGCTATTTTACCTTTTATTGTTTAAATTCTTTCGATTGCACCATAATTTTGGTAAGGGGCTATTTTCTTCAAAACTTCAACACACATGAGAACATAGATATTGCATTTTCCATTATGGTCTCACATATTTTTTACTTTTCCTAATGCATCTCCACCTTCATTGTGTTAATATATTTTACAAAGAATATTTTTTGAATTGTTTTTATACCGATCATATGGCTAGGTTCCTTTTTATCCCATTTATCTTTGTTAATTTCACCAATTATTTGCGCAAGTGATAACTAATTTTTTATACCATCCATTTTTGTTAGAAACTTTCAAATTTAAACCTTTCCAGATCTGTTATAACCTGTGTGAATATGTTTCCTCCCCCTATATTCTATCTGCTACAGAACTTGCATATTACTTCTCTCACTTCATATTTCACTGTATACATGATTCAAAGCAATATCTCTAACTTTATGAGAATCTAGTCTATTTGAAGCTGAAGTTTATATAACATGGATAAAGTTTTAGTAATAACGATTTCAATTAAGATGTACTGGACTCAAATTTATTGGTTCTTCTGTCTGCCCCTAATTGCACCTCTGACTTAATACTGAATCCCTCCTATAATTTTTTTTGCATGCACTTGATCTGGTGAAGAAATATTATTTGCAGGGGTTAGTCTGCACCTTTTGTGTAATATCGATTACCCTAAAGCAATTACATATTTCAACAACTGGTGCTTCATTAAATGTTCAGCAGCCTAAAAATTATTCTAACTTTAATCATAAGCAACAAGCTACGTAAGCATGTTGTCAGATCTAATAGCTTTCTGAAATGCATGTCCCCTCTGGTACTTTATTAAATGTTCACAAATATATAAATTTTGATCTTTGTAATGTTTGCTTCTTTGTCTTGGCTAAAATGTTATGTAAAATATGTGAAAGCTTAGTTTCGTGAACCCTGACCACCAATTGGAAAAATAAAGTTTATTCTGGCAACAGATATCATGAGTATTATTTTTGCCTTCAACCTTTATTGCATTATTAGCTTCAGGTTTCTTTGAGGTTGATTAATAATTGTTCTTAAGATCATACCATTCGAATTGGTTGAACTTATATGCTATCTGATTTCCTTTCTAGTAGTGGCATTTTCTTATTCTAGTTAATTGTCCTTTCCCCTCTCAAAAAAAGTTTGTTCACTTTGTCATGTCCTCCGTTTCTTTTCATAGTGGATCATAATTGTACATAGTTTGCATGTGTGAAATGTGATTCATTGGCCCTTCGCCTCGATGAATGATTCTCTGTTAAATAAGCAGCTACAAGAATTATATAATTGATCTTTTATGATTCAGATATATGTCCAGAGAGGACATACAAATAATCGTGAAATTTGGATGTCCAAGCATAGACAGAAAAGTTGTCAACTCAGGAAAGCGTTTAAGGGCTCATGTAGGAATTCAAGAAGGCGATGTATGTGATTAAAGCTTTATCATAGATAACAATTTTTTTCTTTAGGCATAAATGAATAGTTTACAGCTTCCCTCATTTCGTATGCTAACAATATCAACTACTTTTCATCTTACATTTGTAGGTTTGTAGCTCATGTAGTTTGCGAGGGAGCTGTGAAAGAGCATATGTGAAGGCTCGGGAAGAAGAAGTTGGAAGAACTGTTGATGTGATGCGTATTTTACTTACCTATGGACTCAATATTATAACTGGGTCTGTGGAGAATAAATCATGTGTCAACAAAACTGCAAAGGAGTCTGTTAAGAAGCTGCTGAATGAGATGATCGAATTCAGTTCCCAGGAACTGGACTCCAATGCTCCATCCTTCACCTCTGCAAGGCCCTCATTTGGCTATAAACAGAGCAACCAAAGCCATCATCAAACATTTAAAGGCCAAATTGCTGTTCCTATGAAGCAAGGCGACTGGATCTGTCCTAAGTACCATGACTGATGATTTGAAAATAAAATTATGCGATTATATTTCCCTTTAATCATGGATAACATATTCTTGTCTTATTATAGATGCAATTTTCTGAACTTCTCAAAAAACCTTAAATGTTTGCGCTGTAATGGGGAATCTCAAGAAAAACTTAAGAAGCTGCATGATGACCAGGAGCATCTTCCTCTTAAGAAAGGAGATTGGTTATGCGAAAAGTAATTTCGAACCTAAACCTTCTTGATCCTGCTATTATCCAGTACTGTCCTTTTGTTCCTCAATGGATTTATATGATTGTAACAAAGATATTATTTTAGGTGCAATTTCTTAAACTTTGCCAAGAACACCAAGTGTCTGCAGTGTCATCAGAAACCGTCCAAGAGGCTGCTCAATCCTGGGGAATGGGAATGTCTCTCGTAAGTCATCATCATCATGTTATATTTCCGACAAGTTCATCATTTACTTGTGCTTTTGAATCAAGCCAATATTCTTCTCCAAAAAATGTATGTCTTCCTCAAAGAATGCAATTGAGAATACAATATTAAGAATCAGAAGACTGCTGTTCCCATTTAATTTTTTTCCACCTTAACTATTGAATACATGCAATGTATTTCTGATCAATAATCGTATCAGTCTTGGACAAAGAAGAAAAAAACACCTTATTCACATTTTCCTGTTTTGTAGATGCAACTATATCAATTTCCGAAAAAACATGGTGTGTTTGAAATGTGATTGGAGAAGACCAAAATCAACCAGTAACAGAGAATTTGCTGAACAAACATATGTTAAGCAAGAGTATCATAAAGGCCGAAGTATTTTATTTGTCAGAGATGGTGACACAAATAAACAGAAACATGAGATACAAGACTACTCTGATTCTTGGAGCTCTATTGAAGACGGGGATGATAATGAGCACTGTGATAAGGTTAGCTTAGACATGTTGAAGAATTCTTCGGAGTTTGTTAATTTTCCGATAATAGGTGGTAAAAGTGAAGTCTCTCGAGACTGCCAAGCAAGGGAAAGATGGAGGGTTGAAATGTTCAAAAGGAGTAAAGGATCCCTGGGTGAAAGGTCCAAGGGGACTAGTGCTAGGGCGGTATCAATGAATGCTAAACACACCATGGAGCTGGATGATTCTAGCACTGATGATGAAATAGCCGAGTGGTTTGGCCTTGGAAGAACTGATGATAGATTTTGCTAAGTTTACTAACAAAAAATTGTCAATTTTTAACACAATTTCTAGTTTCTTTTGTTTTTTTATTGGTTTCTTGCCTTACTAGTGTATAATGTGTCTTTCCATATTTCGAACCAATGTGCACTCCTTTCGTCATGCAGTTAAGGTATCTCCAATCAAATGGAAATTTTTAAGCCCTTGAGGCACCGGAGAGCTCTAGAGTTAAGTCTTGATGGGAAGTTTTAAATCCTTAGACACCGAAGAGCTCTCTAGAATTGGAGCTTGATAGGAAGTTACTATAGGGCTTCAATATATCATTGATGCCTCACATTAGTTCTTGCAATTTGTGGGGTTCTGTTCTGTGGGGTTTGTTGTTTAAAAAGAAAAGTGATAAAAGCAAATGACTGTATGCTATCAGTGTTTATTTATTTATTTTATACACTCAATCATGTTCGTAATCAGTATGGAAAAAAAGTTAAATAGTTTGTCCTAACCATTAAGACTATTGTAGAGAATTAAAAGATGAAAGATAGATAAAATTGATGCTCAAAATTATCCCAACAAAGTAGTCTAAAGATTGACGATAGACTTCAGTACGGTCCATCATGTCCTTAGTTTGTAGGTACGACTTGCAAGTTCTTAACATATAATTATGAACATATATATTTCCGGTCTCCAAAGGATTTTCATGGTTTTCATAGGATTTGAAAAAAAAATGATAACCTTTCTAGGTCAAAACAAGAAATCTTAATCAAATTCACACTTAATTTGTAGGCTAAGTATATACCCTTCAAAACATTTTTAAATCTGCTAAAATATATTTCCTTTTTATTGCCAAAGAGTTAGGATAAGTTGAGAGTTCTTTTCCAAGTCATTATCAAGAGGGATGAGAAAATATTCTAATTTATCTTTAATTTCATAACTCCTCTTTAAGTTGATTTTTTGACTTCAAATTTCTCTCATATTCACTATGAATAGATCTTCAATAGTTCCTAAGAAGTTGAATATGATTGAAAGTCTTTCCATAAAGTTTTAACTCTTTTTTTCTAATCAAATTGGTTAAAGATTTTGTTTCTAATTGAATTATGAATGCAATAGGAATTCTTCTCTGTTTATATTATTTAACTATTTAAGATGAGAAATGAATCCTGATCCAATTGTGCTTCTTAATTCATTCTCATTTGAATAAGAAATAATCTGGGTTCTTCCGACATTAAAAACACTTCAAAAGACCATATGACAATGAATTTTCATCAGACTAAAAATGATATGAAACATATGATTAATTTAGCACACATTAGGTTTTTACTTTTTTTTTGTAATTCTTGAGATGGATTTCCGTTTTTCTGATTTTGAGATGTTTATAATGGATTGAATCGGCTCGACTTATTAGTCTCGACATGAGAGTGTTAGAGAACTCCAACTTGTTGTAGTGAATTTGTCTATGTTGAATGCATTTCCATTTTATCCGTCCAAGCTACCCTTGTGTTTACATTTCTGTTTTATGTGGTGATTGTATTTGTGGATTGTCTTCGTGATTGAAATTTAGGTGCGACATCGTTGCAACCTTGCCAGAGAAGGTAGAGATTATTGCCAAAGCACTACTATGAACCGAGAGGGGAGTAGAGATTCAAGAGGTTGTCTTTCTTCTCATCTTACTGGAAGTATTAGCTGAGAGGCAATACTCTTCTACTAAGAGAAACCCACAAGTAACTAAGAGGATCTTGGTGGGTAAATATTGAGTAGCATGGATACAGATCGCTCAGATGTCAGAGAGTTGCCCGGAATGACCCTTAAGGATCCATGTTTTGGAGGTCTAATCTACGAGGGTAGCAAGGGTTGTCATTCATATATCCCATGTTATCATTTATTTGGTTTAATGTTTCAGCAGCGAGGCTGAGTTCGAAAATATCTCTCATGTCCTCACATTTATCTCCCATTGAGTGATTCATTTCTTTCCCCTACATCTGATTACTCTTGCCTCTTTTATCTTTCAAAAACCCTAAAATATATCGCTTTATTTTCTTTTCAAATTATTAGTTTCATTTCATTTCTAAAACAAATATATTTCTTTTCGCGATCTGGTTTAGTGTAAAATTAAGTAGTTAAGTGGTGAGATTCAATTTCCTTGTAGATTCGGTCCTAATAAACTACAAGGAAGGCTAAATATTTGCAGTTGGAGAGTGTGATTAGAAAACAAATTATTTATAAGACTTGCTAATTAAACTAGATTTATTCGCGTGCCCCCAACTCTAGGATTTTTACACTCGAGTGATACTATATGTATAAATTGTCACACCCTATGAGCTTGGAACTAGGTATATTTTCACATCCCAAACACACATCATTCATGGGTATTTGTTTTATATCTTTTTTTACTATATTTTTACTACTTTTCATGAATTTTATCTTAATATGTTACCTTTTTAATGTAGAAAATAATAACTAATCATGAAATGTTATTTTTTTATGTAACAACTAATACTAATTATGAATGATTAAACATTTTTATAATATTAATTTTTGTCTTTTATTTGCTTCAATTCATATGCATTATGAAATAAGAATATATATTTATTTTTTTGGATACATGCACATAATGCATATTCTATCTCCATATTCCATCTATTTATTTTTCAACCAAAATATTTTAAAATTTTTATGTTTATTACTTAAATATTTAAATTTCATAAATTTTTTATTGTCATCATTATTTTTTAATTTTCTTCACTTGCCCTCTTTTCTTTGAACATTCTTGTTAATCTTAAATTTGGTGAAATATTTTCACTTATTTTGAAAATTCATTTGATTATAGAAATGTTCTCGGACGAAACTCTGTTAGTCTATATTAAAAATATGAAATGACTAATAATCAAAGAGTGGGTCTGTGGATTAAGCAGTATTTATAATTAAGCAGGTAGACTTCGTCTCCTTCCTTTCGGCGGAGCGAGAGAGATCAAAGGAGAGAGAGAACGAGGAGGAGAGAAAGTGATGGCTGACTGCCCTAAAATCCCCTATCAATCGATCAAATCTGGACTGTCCAGGAAAAATGGGCGGCGCTGATCATTTCTTCTTTAACTAATAAGATCTACCGTTCATCTCGACTTGGACGGCCCAGATGTGATCAGCATATACATTAATTCCATACATATACATATACATATATATATATATATATAATAGATTCTATTTACAAAATATGAAACACCAGGATTATGATAATTCATGACAGAATAAATATATACATTGCATCAATATTTTATGTTTTTCTTCTCCCTCTCCCAAGATATAGTATAACAAACTTAGATATCAATGTTAATACATTTTATCGATATTGTCCATCTCACATAAGACATAACACAATGAGAACATGAAGTCAAATCAAATGGATCCACCACAATTACAATGACAATAATGTAATCTATTCCGAATCTTACATTCTCCACCACCACCGCATAATTGATAGAGGCACCACTTGTTGCATGCATCATTGTTAGAGCAACCGGTAATTCGATTATTTGGCCCCCATATATGGTAGTCTCTGCAACACTTTCCTGCCTCCACCACCATCACACCACAATCTAAGCATATATTATAAAAAAATTAAAAAAATGTAAAAAAAATCATATTAAGTAAGTATAATAAAAAAAGCAGTAGTACAAATTATTTTGATAGCAAATCATAGTTGAACAATTTTTTATCTCTTATGAAATCTCAATTATTTGCTTTTCCTTTTTTCATTATAATTAAATATGGTAAAGACTGATCGAATGTATACATATATGAAAACAAATCTTACTTATGACATTGGTAAGAATGAGTATTGCAAACATGATGGTCATTTGAAAATGAGTTGCCATTGGGTTAGAAGAACAAGTAGAGCTTTTGTTTAATTTATTTTAAAAGTTTGAACAAATGCACTTTTGTATTTCTTTTTCTTTTTCAGTTTTATACAAAGGGATTAACCCAATATTAACAAAGTGGTTTTATTATTTGTTGAAGGCATGACTAAATATGGAAGGTGAATGTTTTAATGCATCATAAATTGACACAATTTAGTTGGCGGATCAAATTGATCCATCCATGCATATCTAAAATAGATCATGGTTGGTATGCATGGACACCATGGCGTATGAACAAATCATGCATATAAGTTAACTTAAAAGTACTTTTAAGACAAACAGATATTGATCAATCATATTTTTCATGAATATAAAATAAAAAAACAAAAATAATGAGTTCATCTTAAATTAATTTTATAAATGATATTTTTTTGTATATCCTAATTGCTTGAAATTTTTAATACATACAATAGACTTCATCATATCTAATGCTTCTTGATTTCATTTCTATTATGAATATGATTTCATTAAAAGTTCTCAAAAACATAAGACGTAAAGTACCTTTCCAATAATATATTCTTAATAAAAGATAAATATATCTAGCAAATAAAAAATCAACAACGTTCTAATACAAAATATATTCTAAGTAATGCCTTAAGCTGGATTTTGCTTTCCATTAAAATTTATGTCAAATGAATTTCTAGGATCATTGAATGTAGTGGAAAATAATATATGTTTATATTAAAATACTATCTTGTTGGCATGGTGCAATGACTCACCCATCAGCTCGAGTACCAAGAAGTCTTGAGTTAGATTCCCGCACGTGGGACTTATGTACCCCTTATTTTCAGTCTTTTCTTTTCTTATACTTGGACATGAGCCTCCTTTTGTAATTAAAAAAAATACATAATTAACTTACTATCTTATCATGGAGAAAAAAAAAATAAAAGTGTACCCTTCCTTTATATGAATGATATTCAAATTCAACTTCAATGACCAATTGCTCTTTAATTATTTTTTTTCATATTTACTATGGATTAATGAATGCGTAAAACATATAACATGTAAATCATATGACGTAGCTTTCAAGTCTCATTTTCTTTTTTAAGAACTATTATTGGATTATTCCAATATTATTTTTTAAGGATAATTAAGGACCTCATGAATAATAACTAGCAAAAATGTGAAAGAAGAGAAAGAAAACAACATTTTAGGCCTTCTTCACATGATTCACACAATCATTAATACATAGCATAAACTAGCGAACTTTCATTTGTCTAACAAATCCAACTTAACTCGGTGTATCCATCGTATCTCACATAATATAATAAAATTATGACCTTTCATAACAAAAAAATTATGCATATTTTATTTTTTTAGCGACTCGCCACATAACATTAATTTCATATGCTCCCAAATCATGTCGTTTATCCCAATTAATATTAATCGCCTTCTGTTTTTGCCTTTTTCCTTTGTTCCTTCTACGTATGCGCTGAGAGCACATCAATTGTGATTGTCATTTTCAAGTAAATAGAAGAGATATTTTTTGTTGAATCTAGGATCCTGAGAATGTTTTGAATGATCACAAATTTGTAAGTGAACTTAGCCTGTACTGATGAACTTGTTGAGCTGATTTATGTAATATATTCAAGTTCATAGTAGTGGTCGACCTAGTTGAATGAATGGACGACCAGTGCACACGTAATATATATCAGAAGAACTACATGTGTGCAGTGGGCGTCCTAAGTATGTGAAGCGGTCGACCAACAACAGAGGGAGAATGCATGTGATGAGGAGCAGAATATAAACGGTCGACCAAAGATGTAAAGATGGCGACCGATAATGGAGGAGTATACATATAGAAGAGGGGATCAGAGGATGACCGGTCGACCAAAGATGAAGGAGGAGCGACAGGAAGTAAAAGGCTTAAATGAGAAGATCGCCCGATGATGAAGGAATGGGCGACCCTAAGATCAACTTTCAACACAAGGTTGGGGAATGGTCGTCCGGAGGGCTCAAGGAGGAGACAGTGGACGAACGGAAGACCGTCAGGCTGAGGAGTGGACGTCTAGAGGGCTCA
>LTAE01006412.1:0-13708 GCA_001647135.1 Pontederia paniculata
TTACATGTAAGAGGTTGTTCTCCTTGTCCTCAGTATAAAGAAAGGAGATTTGTAAGGGAGCCTTTGCCCTTTGAAGAAGGAGATAGTGAACTCCAAAGATCTCGTGGGAGAAGATCGAAGCGGGGACGTAGGCCAAAGAGTTCGGCCGAACCTTGATAACAAACTTTGTGTTTGTTCCTGTGTTTGTTCTTCTCTTTACTCTTCTCTCTCTATTTGTGTTTATATTCATATATATTTGCTTCCGCTGAACACAACACATCTAGATTATGTTAAGAAGAACAAGAAATTTTAAAATACCAATTCACCCCCCCCTCTTGGTGCCATTCCAGATCCTATAATATGATGCCGGAATTCTTCAAACAACTGCAGGATAATTCACCACTGGTTACTGTTCCGCGATACTATTCAAGCCCAATGCGCCGCAGCCCACTTCATGCACGAGAGTTGAGACGCTTCTTTGGCAATTCCACCCCAGAAAAAAATATAAAACCCAAGCCATATTTTTCTCTGTCTTCACTTCTCACTTTATCTCTTGTTTGCGCAGGTTAGGGTTTGGGATGTTGAGGACGGCGAGTTGTTCCAATTGAAGAATCACGTCCGGCTCTGCTCCGATCTCCGACGTCCTCTCCAAGGAAGAGAGATCGCGCTCGAGAAGGATGGAAACGCTCAAGAGGAGAAGGATTCGCGACAAAGAGAGGAACAAGAACTGAAGACGGAAAGGGTATTCGAGCTCCCGCTGCTTCTTCCGGCCAAAGGCCCCTTTTGATTTATTTCTAGATAAGTTTCTTAACTCCTCTTCTTCTTTACTTATATTCCTCTTCCCCTTCCTCCATTTTTTTACATGGCTTTTCTGTTTTCTTACATGGTTTTTAACCGAATCTGTTTTACGCATTTTTTTTACGCCTACATGTTTCGATGTTTGCTATGCTTATATTTACATTATAAAGTCTTCGAATCACTTTGGTTTGTTTCGACGCCTTTTTCCCCCTTCATTCTTCTCAACTTCTTCTGATGCTACTTTTGCTGCGGCTTTCCCTTCCTCTTCTTCCTCTTCTGCTGCTACTTCTTTCTCAACTGCTTCTGTTACTGTTTATAATATTTCTTCTGCTTCTTCTGTAAACTCACTTTCTTCCTCTGTTACTGCCACATCTCCTGATATTTCTTCCGTTTCTTCTTTCTCTTCTCTCAGTTGTTGTTCGAAGTTCATAACACAATCCCTAGGGTCACATTGCCTTAACACAAGACATCAAGAAGTATGCATGAAAAAGTAGAAGACAATCGTTAGGACTGGAGCCACTTGTGATGAATCGAATTAAAGTGATTGTACATGAGGTTGTGGTCAAAGAGGTGAACCGATCATGATGGAGGGTGGTATGTGATTGTCATTGCCCATAGTTGCTCAATTCCACATTGCCGAAAGAGCAAGAGCCCTTGGTGGATGCAAAACTCTACGGGTTTCATTATGGCTAGCAAATAGCTTGGAACAAGGGATGCAAAATGGTGATTTTTAAATCTGACTTTGTTGGATGGTGAAGATGATTAACCAAAAGTCAGAGATAAAGGCTCACATATAACCTCTTATGGTTGGTACCACAACCTATTGAGGAGGAATTGACAAGTCATAGTAAACATGTATTCAAAGATTACAAGGCCTATGCAACTCTCTCTATTTAGACTTGGAATTGCTTGAGTCAGGAGCTGTAATATGCAGTTTAGGCTTTGTTTGGATGGAGGGGTGGGGAGAGTAAAAAGAAGTAGAAGATAAAAAAGAATGGACTGTGGAGTGTTATGTAATCTAAATTTTATTTGAATGGAGGGGTGGAAGGGGAAAGGTAATTTTTAAAAAGATGGTTTTGCCTTAGTATGTCAAAAAATATCAAATTTAATTATGATAAAGTGCAAAATCGTTCGAAAATATAATCACTCTCAATTTTACTAATTTAGTAAAATTAATATTAAATGACATGGAGGGGTTCAAACCCTCTCTCTCTTATTTAAAATTTCTATACTCCTTTCACTCATTCAATTCTAACACAACCTTAGAGATAAGGGCGGACACAAATGCTCCTGCAAAATGGACACTAAAATTTGAGTGAGAATTGTGTTTTTAAATATCTTTAATATTGATAGCTCATTTTCTTCTCGGGTTTGTAATGGGTTAAGATAACCCAACTTTTTTATTGCAAAATTCATGTAGGGAGCATACATCTCCTTTTTCATTATTAAATAACATAAAATGTGAAAAGGGGGTTCAATATGGTTTTGGGAGTGACAATAATAATAGTAGGAGCGGTAAGAATGAGATAGAAGTTGTGAATTTTTTTATTGGATGATCATTTATACCTAGCTGATTACTAGTTTATAAATTTCAAATGAATTTCATTGTCCCAAATTTGAATATAACAAATAAATATGAGGGCACTTCTCTAGAAGCATGTTGTGTGTCATATGTTATGGTTGTTGAGGCTATTCTTTTTGTTATTACTGTAGCATTTGTAATAGTTTTTGTGACATTGTTTTATAAGTTAGTTAGAGTTATTACGGTACAAAGACCTCTTATAAAAAGGGGTTAGAAAACTTAATTAGTTGAAGATTCATAATAAAAATCCAGATCAAATCTTCCCAACTTTTTTCTTCTCTTTCTCCTCTTTCTCCTCTCCTTGTTTTCCATCAAGATCGAGTGGTTCGTCGACTACAACAACGACGAATCTGTGGTTATTTTGATATGGTATCAGATCTAGAGGTCTTGAGTTCAAACCTCGATGTTGCTCATATTAAAAATTAATTTCCTCCCTTAATTGTCCACGTGTTGGGCTTTGGGATAAACCAAAGTTGTCAGTGGCCCACACATGAGGAGGAGTGTTAAAAATAGAAATATAAAGATGTTGCTCTTCCTATAAGCTTAAGCTTTTATGATTGTTGGTAGCACATCTAATTTAACATGGTATCAGAGCAAATTAACAAATAAGGCAAAACCGAAGCTTTTAGGATTGTTGGTAGTCTATTGTTGCTCTTTCTGTTACACCAAAGCTGCAATTAACAAATGTCTTTTTTGTTCCAGAATTCAAATTTAATCTAGTTTAAGTACCTCAACTTACTGTTGACTTATCTTGTTCAGTAAAGTTTACCTCGGATTCTTGTTTCCTTCAAGACCACTTCAGTGGGAAGGGCAACCTGATTGGTAGAAAGGACAATGGTCTCTGCTACCTACGTAGCTCAAAAGATTTAATTGCTGGGGTCAATGCTGTTCAAACATGTTCTTCTTCTGACTTGGAGCTGTGGCACAGAAGATTTGGTCATTTGCCTACGGAGAAATTAAAGCTTGTAGTCAACTCAGATTTTTGTGCTAAGAATTATGTCGTTTAGCCATGTCCTATTTGTTCTTTGGCAAGACAAACCCAGTTACCGTTTCCAGTTGCATTTAGATATAGAACAAAAAATATTATAGAGCTACTTCATGTTGACACTTGGGAACCTTATAAAGTTTCCACCCATAATGACAAATAGTTTTTTCTTACTATTGTTGATGATCTGAGCAGATTAACTTGGGTATATCTACTGCAACATAAGTCTGAATGTTCTGATGTGTTGCAACAATTTATTTTATTCTCAAAAAGACAATATGGTACCCAAGTTAAAACTATAAGATTTGGTAATGGGGCAGAATATATCAATTCTAAATGTTCTCTTCTTTTCTCCAGCAAAGGAATTTTGCATCAGACCAGCTGCGTTTATACCCCTCAACAAAATGGCATTGTTGAGCGGAAACATTGACATATATTAGAAACCGCAAGAGTCGTTATGTTTCAGGCCAAAGTTCCTATTATATATTGGGGTGAAAGTGTGCAAGCTGTAATTCATCTCATAAATAGGATGCCTTTGCAGGTGCTAGGCCATAAATCACCATATGAAGTGTTTTTAAAACTAAACCAGATGTGACTCATCTTAAGGTTTTTGGTTGTCTTTGCTTTGCTACAAATAAGAGTATCATTGATAAGTTTGGTGAAAGGGCCACTCCTTGTGTGTTTCTCGGTTATTCAATGACACAAAAAGGATATAAAGTTTTGAATTTTAAAACCAACAAGTTCATGGTCAGTCGAGATGTCAAGTTCCATGAATCAATCTTTCCTTTCTCAATGTCTCATAATTTCTCAGAGCTTAAGCAACTTTTTTGTTTGGAGTCTAAGACAATCAAAGATACTCACCTTCGATACTCCCTGAAGACTGTGATACTCCTATATCTTGTTCTCAGCCCTATGATACCTCCATTATAGAAAATCAAGTCACAGATATTCAGATTCTTGATACCCACATAACTGATTATCAAGCTACAAATGATTCACCGGATTCTCCAATTGAGTCAGAAAGTCATCCGGTTCCAGATATGCCTGCTTTTGATAATATAGTACCAATGTCTACAAATATTCATAAAAGAATTAGAAAACCTCCAGTCTGGATGTCAGATTATGTGGGCTCTGCCTCCATTCTTTATCCTTTGCAGAAATATGTTTCTTCTCAAGCCTTGTCATCCAGTTATCGATCTTTTTTGGGTTCCTTAGAATCAATTCATGAACCTACTACATATCAAACAAGATCCTAAATGGATTGATTCTATGAATATTGAACTTAATGTTCTGATTTCTAATGGCATCTGGACCATTGTTGATCTTCCATCTAACAAAAAACCTGTTGGCTGCAAATGGATTTATAAGATCAAATTTACTACAGATGGACACATCGAAAGATACGAAGCCAGGTTAGTGGCTAAAGACTTTAATCAAAAGGAGGCATTGACTATCAGAAAACTTTTTCTCCGGTTGCAAAGGCTATAACAATTAGATCCTTTATTGTTTTTGCAGTTCAACATAATTGGTCTGTTTCTCACCTTGATGTTACCAGTGCTTTCCTAAATGGGGATTTGTTTGAGGATGTCTATATGGAGCTTCCTCAAGGCTTGAGTTCTGCTCATTCTTCCTCATCGAGTAGTGGTCGAAAAGTGTGCAAACTGATTAAGTCTCTATATGGCCTTAATCAGGCTTCTCACCAGTGGAATATCAAATTTACGGATATCCTTTTGGAGGCTGGGTTTTCTCAAAGTCATAATGATTACACACTCTTCACCAAGTCAACTAGTTCAAGTTTTATAGCTCTTCTTGTTTACGTGGATGATATTCGTAACTGGTAATGATTCAGATTTAATTCGTGAGACTAAATCTGCTCTCGAGTCTAAACTGAAAAATTAAGATCTTGGGGATGTCAAGTTTTTTCTTGGAATGGAGGTTCTAAGGTCTCCCAAGGGTATGATCTTATCTCAGAGGAAATATACTCTTTAATTAATAGATGATCTGGGTCTAAGTGGAACTAGGCCTGTCGCCACTCCTATGGAGCAAAATATGAAACTTACTACTTATGACTATGATGTGTCATTTTCCAAAACCAACAATGTTTCTAGTTCAGATCCTTTACTACTTGATCTGGTCCTTATCGACGCTTGGTTGGCCGACTTATCTACTTGACTCATACTCGTCCTGATATCTCTTATTCAGTTCAACATTTGAGCCAGTTTATGCATCAGCCTAAGGAGTCACATTTGGATGCAGCATTACGCGTTGTTCACCATCTTAAGTCTGCACCTGGCCGCGGCTTGTATTTTCCTACTGAACACAACAATCATATGACTACCTTTTGTGATGCAGACTGGGCATCATGTGCCTTTTCTCGACGATTTATTTTGGCTTTTTGTATCAAATTGGGGAGCTCTCTTATTTCTTGGAAGATAAAAAACAGACTACCGTTTTGCGTTCTTCTGCTGAATCTAAGTTTCGAAGTATTGCCTTGGTCGATGCTAAGATCATCTGGTTGGAAAGACTATTTGCTGAATTACATCTCTCGATTGCACACCCTGCTACGATTTTCTGTGATAGTCGACCGGCAATTCAGATTGCTGAAAATCCCATTTTTCATGAACGCACTAAGCACATCGAGGTGGATTGCTATTTTGTGCGTGAACTGACTCTTCAACAACTCGTTCAACTACTCCATGTTTCTGCGGTGGATCAAGTAGCGGATCTCCTAAATAAAACTCTGGGAAGTCATCAGCGTCACTATCTCCTATCCAAGTTGGGAGAGGAGAGGTTTGGTAGAAGCATGTTGTGTATGATATGTGTTATGGTTGTTGAGGGTCTAAGTTAGTTAGAGGTGTTACGGTACAAAGCTCTCTTTTAAAAATGGGTTAGAAAATTTAATTAGTTGAAGATTCGTAATAAAAATTCAGATCAAATCTTCCCTAACTTTTTCCTTCTTTTTCTCCTCTTTCTCCTCTCCTTGTTTTCCATCAAGATCTGAGTGGTTCGTCGACTACAACAATGGCGAATCTATGGTCATTTTGACAACTTCCCATATTAACTAATTATATCGTTGGGTAAAAAAAGATATTTTTTCTATGATATCTCTTCATCGGTTAAACACTTTACTATCCATTGGTAACAATTGGGATTTGAGTAACTTTCACTTGACACCATCAAACCTTCCTAATTTCATTATGTAACAAAACTACCGCCGAACTTCGAAATTGTGCTGAAACTATCCTCTTTAAAGGCTCATCAGGTTACCATAACAATGTGGACTATACAAGCTATGTTATTTTTAGATATTAAAACAAGATCAACTTACCACATCATAAAATAAAAAATCAAACAAATTCTGCAATTCATTTTTGCCCTTTGTGAAGGCTTGTAGACTTATCACCAGGGATATTATTCAATCAAAAATAATATTTGCAATGAGTTTAGAAAGAAAATTTCTAAATTCTTTTACTTGTAATACTTATAATTTGCCTTACAATTTATAATGTAAAATGAATTGCTTAGTATTGAGTGGAACCACTTGAAAAAAAGAAATCATTATGTTCAGATCTCACAAACAAAAATACTCACAAAAGAAAAATTATAAATTATACAAATATTTACAACCATTTGTGATGAAATGTTTATATTATTTAAAAATTGTTAGATATTTATCAAAATGGCACAATATCGCCAGCCAACAAATATTGCTATGATTTTTTTCACTCGTAATAACTTTTTTCACCGCATACGTAATATATAGATCTAATTTAGTGAGAATTTGAAGTTTAGAAATAATCTTAAGTATTAATTGGATAATATTACAAATTTCCGTCGGAAAAGAAAAGAAAGAAAGAACAGTAAGGCGTAAAGCAAGCGGTGGGTGACGGCAATGGAGGACCTCCCACAGCCGGTGATCGTGGAGATACTGAGCCGTCTCGGCGACTCCACCGACCTCGCCCGCTGCCGCCTCGCGTCCAGGACTCTCCGCGCCCTCTCGCTCGACGTCCGCTCCGTCCGCGTCCTTTGCTCCCGGGACCGCTTCCTCCGCTCCCGCGCCCCCGCCACCCGCCACCTCACCCTCCCCTTCACTTCCCTCGTCGCCAACCTCGCCGCTCTCCTCGCTCCCGCCGCCGCCCTCGAGTCCCTCTCCCTCGCCGCTCCCGCCTCCGTCTCAGCGGACGACGACCCACAGGTCGACGACGACGAAGACCTACACCTAACCGCCGTCGGGTTCCTCTCCCGGTGGCTGCCCCTCGTCGCCGGAAGGCTGCGGCACCTCTCGATCTCTGACTGCTGGGTCCAGTCCTGCTGGCGCACTTCCGAGGCCTTGTTGCTCATCTCCGATCTCTGTGAGCTTTACTGTTTTCCCTTTTTTATCATTCCTTTTGGAGAGAAAAAAAAAACTTGTTTTATCCATCCGTTATGCTAAAAAGAGTCTGCCTTTCTGCTGGAAGTCCATAGGAAACAAGTCACAATCCAATCTTTATATCGAAATGGCAATATAATTGGTTTATTCGTTTCATATAACTAATGAGAAGCCTATAATTGACAACAGAAATATGGGCGATAGTTAAAAGAAATCTTAGTAAGCCTGCATAATTTACATATCTTAGTCCTTGATATATATACGTTTATATACCATATTTCTGTATGAAGTGTGATTTCTATTTTGTTATCTTACAGTTGTATTGTGAGCTTATGAGATGCGATTTAGAAAAAATATGATGGTTGATATCTTCTTTAAGTGATATTATGCTGATGCCTGGAACTAAATCTATCTCTGTCATCACTATGTCAGATTGACAAGATTGCTCCTTTCTAAATTTAATCAACATATTGTATGATTTACATAACTATTAACTAAGCATAAATTTTAATTTCATGATATTTTGACAACTAGAAAGAGACATAAGACGATTATATTCATCACATTACAACCTCTCCATTATTTTGCAACTCAAATCAAGGCAGGATAGCGCTTTGTTATATTCCTTTCTATTTATAATGCTGTCTAGCTCCTGTTTGTACATCTTTAAGGGAACTGAAATTAATCAGAGGAAAGGAGAACACATGATATTGCTGATTGGATTGAAAAGAATTTAATTTTCAAAATCAGGGGGGAGTAGGCTTGACGTCTACATAGGACTTTTTTTACTATGTTTATTTTGTTCAATATTCCTTCTTGCTGCTCCTTTGATCTGGAAAAGATATTCTAAACAAAATGAAAGGCAGGTAGAGAGGGGCTAGTTCACACGAAAAGCTTCCCCCAACCAAGGGAATTTCGTATCTCATATTCACTGTGGAATTAGGTCACAAATTATTAGTTCAATTGACCAGACTCGTGATTATATTATAAGTCAACTCAATTAGTTCTTGTTTCTGGACATTCATTATATAAATCCTTCTTTTCTGTTCTGTTCTTGCGTCTAATTATTTCAATTCCTATACTCAAATTTTTTTACATTCTGAATTCATCTTTGAGGATCAGCATTAACATGTTGCGAAGTATAAACTAATATAGACAACATTTATTTAAGTTAGAAATTACCTATAATTTTCCTCCAACAAAGAAGCTACATATGATTATTGACGTTAAATTATGGTCAATGTGATTAACCATGAAGATCTATACTGATGTACCCATGTTCCCATGCTGTTGCTCTTTAAAACAAGCTCATGACCTCTGAGAAAGATTGCCATTGGACACTTTTGTTTCAACATTTATGGATTCATTTCTCTGATTCAAATATGTAATCATAGGCGCCAATCTTCTTACTTTGAAGATCAGGAATGCTTCTTTGTCAGTCAGGGGCCTCAAGCCAATGCAAAATCTTACTTCTTTGACTCTCGAGTACATAAGACTGGATGATACAGATCTTGAGAAGTTGAATGAATGTTTCTTTTCACTTAAAATTCTTAATTTGATAAATGTTGGAGGACTCGAGAATCCCAAGATTCATCTTGTACAACTGAGGATCTGTACATGGACAGTTTCAAATGTTCCGGTCTCCTTAATGATAACTGGACCTAACTTGGTTGAGCTCAAGTTGAAGTGTGTTAAACCAAAAACTCTCTCTCTTGATGCTCCTTTGTTATCTAGACTTGATCTTTCTATTAGGAAGTCCAAAGGGGTGATAAAAGCAGGGAAGTTTGCTAATCTAAAGTCTCTCAGGATAGCCTCCTCAGATATGTGCAGCCTGGCACACGTCTTTGCGGACTGTGCGAACATTAAGAAATTAGAGCTCGACGTACAAGACTATGAACCTTCTGTTGATTCAATGAAACCTTCTGCTATTGATTTGGCAAACACATTCCCAGATGTTGATGAACTGATACTGGGATCAAGATTTTGGCTGATGGTTCCAGAGTGCATTCGCATCATTGGTGAATGGAGGGGTTTGAAGAAATTGATGTTGTATATGCCAGAAGGAGATCTATATCCTTCGATAATATTTGAGAAATTGCTTGCCTTTACAATGCATTCTGTCTGCTGCCAAGTTTTGATGCTGATACCTGCCACTGCTGATCCAGATATCATAAATGGGGTTATTTCCAAGTGTGCCACTATGTTTCCAAATATTGTATGGAAATGGGGTACACTGAGCTGTGAGGATATGGATTTTCATTTCTTTTAAGCTACAATTTACAATGCCATAATGCACATCTGTGCTTAAACAGTGAAACCAGTGTATATCAAGTCACTTCGAAATTTATTTGGTGTATTAATGTAGCTAAAACATGTAACAATATATTGCTAAGTTTTTTTTTTTTTTGGCATTCGGGGCACACAGCACTTTGAGAATTAACGGTTTGGTTTGATATATGCGAGTCAATAATTTTTCTTATGAATATAAACTTATATATGTATATATTGTTTATTTTACTCCATACATCACAACTAGATGATTCTGTTATTATCACAATGTTAAATTTCTTGATATATATGGGAATGAAATGTAGGATGTTAAAAAAAATCCTTTTCTTTGTAATAACTTTGCCAACAGTCCTCTTTGTTGCTAATACGGAAATTTGGTCGATGTTACATGTCTATGTCCTGAGGATGAAATTTTTAGTCTGTTTCATTTACCCTTAAGCAGTTTTCTTTTGCAACAAGCAGATGAGTATCTTAAACTCCTTGTGAAGCACAATATCATCAGTTCCACCAATGAAACATGTCTGAACATTAAGTTCATTCTGTTTAATATATATTATGTTTCACAATAGAAAGTCAACTTCATTTTGATTACTACACATCTGGATATGCTCATTGAAGCATGATTTGTTCTAAGAGATCTTGTTTAGTATCAAGGAAACTCTGACATTCTTTCTTATTTTCTTACGCATCAAAATTTGCAGTCTTTCATATTGTTTTTTTACTTTAAGGAAGTTTTCCGCTGAACTCTAAAGGTCTAACTGATCTTTCTTTTAGTTAATGAACCCTATTTCGTAGATGACTTTGTATTGATATTATTCTCAGCTCTTTCAAACCTTGTCTGCCAGTCGATGATGCATAAGAGGTGTCACTTGAGAAGCAGACTGTTCCTAGTGAACTTGCAAATGCTACTCCATGGTGACTATCTTGATTTGAGTAATACGTGATTATATGTAATTAACGGTTCTTAAACTAGATGATAATACGTCACAATGAATTCTTGATTAATCGATAATAAAAATATGAAGATTAAACACAAACTAGAAATAACATGACCTAAACAAATTTAATTACCCTTCTACAACATGAAACAAATAGATCATATGTTAAAATAGAAATCAATATAATCAATACACAATGAATTGATATAAAATCTCAAATCAGTTAAAAAATAAACTATATTTTTTTGTCTTAGCAGAGATCTCAAAGCATTCTATGATTGTTTAACACACCCTTTTAAAAATGGATGATAATTTCTTATCATTCGTCCTAGCTTTGGCTTCTATTGCTAGATCACCACTCTCTCCTTCCTCCTATTGTAGCAATCAACAGGTACTTGGGAGAGAGAGAGAGAAAGTGCATGAGGGAGAGGAGAGAAAAAGAAACCTAAGGGAAAAATAGAGAATGAAAGATTCTTGGGAAGGATGAGAATTCTGAAATCATTGAGAAACACACAATGTGGTTAGTTCCTGCAATGAACCATGTATGCAGATTAGGAAGCGAAAGATGCTCCCGTAGAAATTTTTTTTAACCAATTAAGTTCATTTTATTTGACATATATTATGTTTCACTTTAGGAAGTCAACTTAATTTTGATTATTGATATGATCATTGAAGCATGTTTTATTCTAAGAGACCTTGTTGAGTTGTTTGGTTTGTCCTCTTGATCGAGGAAACTCTAACATTCTTTCACATCAAAATTTGCAATCTCTCATATTTTTTTTACTTTAAGGAAATTTTAGGTTAAACTCTAAAGAACTAGCTGATCTTGCTTTGAGTTCATGAACCGATTTTGTAAAATGGTGCAACTCTTTTAAGCCTACCCTACCAGTTGATGATCCATAAGAGTTGTCACTTGAGAATCATAGTGTTTTTAGTGAGCTTGTAGATGCAGCAAGTCACAAAAAACTCTAAGGAAGAAGAGAGGAATGTAATTGGTTATGTGGCTATTTTGATTTGAATAATATATGAATATCTGAGAGCAAGTTGACCGTAGCTGTGGACTCTCTTTTTTTCCTATAATAATTAATATACATTAGACATTCAATTTTAAATAAGTAAATGTATTTAGAATTCAATGTTAAGCTTGATATTATTTTAGAAGTCTTAATTATGTTGATAACCAATATACAAGACATTAAGCGATAAACTTGAAACAACAAAATGAAAACTACATGAAAGAAACTATATATTATTTTTTGTTCGTGATAACAAAAGTTACATACTAAAAACTTTCAACGCGTGTGATGTATTTTAACCCGTTGGATGGGTATTTTTCAAATTGTAAAATGAGGGTTTCTCAACTCGTGGGGTATTTTTTGACTCGTAAGATGGACATAAGATGAGTACCTTGAACACTTACTTTTGCATTATTGCCTATTTACCATCTTTGTGATTCGATGAATTAAGGATCATGATATCATATGAATAGGTTAAAAAACTCAATGACAATCTTGAGAACCTTCAAGGTCGAACATAAGCTCACATGGATCGGAATTAAATAAGGAAATCTGATATGATGATAGATTATCGATATTCATATGGATTGTAACAGCAACAATTTTTTCTATATGGATTAATTCGTAAAACAAGGATTGACTACTAAATCTGTAGGGTACTATTGTTCAAGTTCCCTTATTGTTTCTAAGACTGTAATGATACTCTTTAGATCAAGTAATCAACTTAGGAATAAATTTAGATGATTTTCGAATTTCAATTAATATTATCTAAATCATGATAAGGATAATAAAATAGTTCAAATAAAAATTAATATAATTAAATTAAATTAACAATTAACCAAAATAATTGGAACAAATTATCATCACAAAAGTTCACAATATATATAACCCATAACTGTTGATATGCAAGATGTTTGATTTATCAGAGTAGTTATTTGTATCCACAGAGGTAGCATGTGGATAAAGAAACACATGATCATTTCTGACAGTGTGCTTGTGTAAAGGTTTAGAATTTCTATGGTACATATGAGCATACTTTCTTTTCTTAGGTCTAATACCTTTATTTTTATGTCTATATCTTGTATCTCTTTTTACTGATATCCTGGTACTTTTGACAGAACCAACAGATTCAACAATTGAATTGATTTTCTCTAAAGCTGGATAAGTGTTAGATAAACTTGGATCAGCTGAATGTAAGTTTTTTTATAAGAGTGGTCCTTAGAGGCACCTTGTTATTCATTTCAGAAATTTGTTTCTCAAGATTTTCATTGTTATCTCTTAACTTCTTGTTCTCTAGGACAAGAATATCCGTTTTTCTCTTTAAAATAGAGTTCTAATCATTGTGTTATATTCTTTTTGCATATCAACAGTGTTATCCTCTTCACATTTATCATTATCACTATCAGTTGTTTGAGAGAAGGATACCTCATCGTTTGCCATGAAACACAGGAAGGGATCTCTTCCGGATGTTGTAGTTGTGGAGCAGATATCTGCGTCCAACATTGTTCCTGCCTCACTCTCCTTTTCTTCATAATTTGATAATAACTTGAGCCAAATCTCATGAGAGGTAGAACAATTAGTAATAAGAGTCATGCCATGACTATCTAAAGAGTAGTGAAAAGCATTTTGAGCCTTAGAATCAAGTTTTTCTAGTGTTAATTAAGAGTCATCATATTCATATAAGGGAAGATTGATATGAACACCATTGATCAGTTTTGTTGGTTTTTCAAATCCATTTATTACAATATTCCA
>LTAE01006413.1:8718-25437 GCA_001647135.1 Pontederia paniculata
TTCCTTTAATGTTGGTCGACCGCTTCATATGCTCAGGGCGACCACTGCACACGTTCTTCTGATATATCTTCCGTGTGCACAGGTCGTCCATTCATTCAGCTTTGGTCGACTACTCAACTATGAACTTGAATACATCTTGTTACATAAATCAGTTCAACAAGTTCATCAGTATAGACTAAGTTCTCTTACAAATTTGTGATCATCAAAATATTCTCGGGATCCTAGATTCAACACCCGTCACGTGGACAATGCCTTCTGTGCTACGACTTTCCTCTTTTTTATATTTGATAATGAATGATAAATATTTTTCAAGTTAATCAGATATGCATATATGTAATAATTTTGGTACAATTATTTTATCTCTTTTTAAGATGAATACATGTGTACCGATTTAAGAGTTTTTCAAGCACTATGCTCAAAATTTCAAGCAAAAAAAGGGTGGCCATCATTTTTTTAATATATCATTGCTCACTTTTTTTGTTGATATTTGCCTTCAAGTTTATTCTTATTGAGTTCGTCAGACTCAATCGATGTGTTATATGATATCAAATAGGACTTGATTGCAATTGAAATTGGATCTCTATTAGGATTTAGAGTGAATCATTATCTCGTATAAGTCGTTAAATCATCAGATCTTTAGAACATCATGAGAAAACACAATGAGTCATTGAATCTTCATTCTCGAGTAAGTCTCATGGTTGTAATGATAGACTTGAACTTATATTGAAGTTTTAGATGCTCAAACAGGTATTCGGATGATTATCGAGAACTTCAAAAAGATATATAGTTTCTCCCCTCAACTTTTTTTTTTCAAAAAAAAAAAGATTGAGTGTTAAAGCACTCGCGATCAAGCTAAAAGATGAATTTAATACTTATATCAAATGTTCTCTCAATCATTTGATGTGTAATTAAATAGATAAGTAAATTAGGTTCACTTTTTGTGTGAACCCTTAACTTATTCACACCATGTGAATTCAATCTCCATCATTCAATTTTAAATATGTGGTTGTACCACTCACTTTGATATAATACCGTTTAATTCAGCTTCTTAAAATAAAATGTGTAACGACCCCAATAGCTCACCCCGTCATGTGGACAATGCAATCTGTGCTATGACCTTCTTCTTTGACTTAATAACCAATGGGATGGTCAACATAATGATCACATCATGCAAAAGTGATAACTTTAAACTAAAACTCTATTCAATGTCTAGCCAAACTAAAGAATTCTATTTCATCAATAATGAAAAGACATAAAAGTTAAGAAGACTCTATTGAAAGACTAATTAAAATTAAAAACTAGACTCCTATCATGTCCAAGTCATCCTGCCACAAACATCTGCATCACCAGTGTCATGACCTATTCGTTGAGTTCATAATCGATTGTAGGATCAAAAGCAAGGGAGATAATACTCCCTCAATGAGAGATGAAGCCCAATATGTGTGAAAATAACAGGAAGTATCATATGAAGAGAAATTTGTAATCAATAAAATCATTTTACTTTACTTTACCTTCTTGCAGTCTACTCTTTATTTCGTTCTTAACAATATTCAATAATTGTTCAATTGCAAGAACCTCAATTGCATTGAAATAAGACAATGTCTAATTCTTTCTATTTCATATGTTCTTACCTAATTCAATCTTTTACTTAGGACCCATTGTCATTTGATATTGTATCATTGTCTTAAGTTGTTCAATTAACACAATCAATAGTGAGCTTTTACCAATTATAAAGGTCATTGGTTTTAATCTTGGTGCCATTAAGGTTATCTAGGCATGAAACTCAATAATCAATATCAATTATTCCCGAAGGAACCTTTTAAACCATTATTTTCAAAAGGACTCAATTGTTCCCAAAGGAACTCAATTACCCCACGTTTAGAGTCTGATTCATTGGGAACCCAATCATACCCTCATGGATAAATTTAATCACATGCAATATTCATTTTAAATCTTATTGGCTAGATCTATTTCTAGGTTATGGTTCAATAACAATTTATCATACAATCAATAGTATAAACACCTTTATTGCTTTTTTACAGGTGGAAACATGGCCCATGTCCATTATGGACATGATCCATTTCCAGGCCATGATCAGTTCATCCATAGAAAATGGCCCCTGACAATACTGAACATGCCTCGTGTTATTTACAATAGTGTCGAGACCATGCGGAGTTTCAGTTTCGATGACTCGACCCGTGTTTACTTAGGATGTGGCACGTGTTAGGCCAACATGGTTTGTGTTTCGTGCTCGCCCTTGATTCACTTCTAACTAGTCGATAATGCAATTTGCGTCAGGATGACGTGACCCGTTTCCATGGTTAGTGTTTACATCCATTGTGGTCATCCCGAGGAACACAATCCACTTTTGGAAAATACAAGGCATGTTTATTGGGAGTTGATTCCACTCCATTGTTTATATGATGTTGTTGAGGAACACGACTTGCGTTAAGGTGTGACATGGTCCATTTCCATCTCAATTGTGGTTGAGGAGCGCGCTCACATTCGACGACTTGGTTGGTCTAGCGAACACGATCAGTGTCCGAGCAACAACACCCTATTTTAGAGTTAGGGCGAGTGTCCATGTCGTCCTCGCTCCATTGATCGCAGACACGTCAAGTTGTGATGTGGTTTGTGTTCTCTGCTCTGTCATGGTCTTAGAGACGCAACCTGCATCCGCATGACTCTTCGTTTTCTCGAGAGCGAACATGGTCCGTGTTTGTTAGGACATGGCGCACGTTCGATCGTCATGATGTTGATGCAGTTCCATCTCCATCCTGTGATTAAAGCATATAATAATAATAATAATTAATTGCAACAATTATTCTTTCATGTAGATCTATAATCATCATTACTTTTTATGTAATCCCTCTATGCTATCTAACACATATGTAAGTCCTATGTTTGATCCTCTAGTTACATATATGATGTGCATTAGGATTTTCTAGTTTGATCCTCGTGTTCTAATTGTCATCGCTCTCGTTTTTTCGATCTTTGTGTTATCCTTGATCTCCTTCAGATTCTCCTAATGGGTTTGGCATGAACTTAGGAGAGAGAAAAATAGAAGAATCATGAGAGAGGAGAGGGTCTTGAGGGATGAATGAGAGTTATCAAGGTTTCTTGAACCCAAGGGGTTCGTTTATAAGAATTTCTCTAACACTAAACTGACTCAAATCCTCTTATTTATTATTTTTTATTTAAATAAATTCTTGGCAAAATAGGTCCCATGTTCGGATTGAACACGGCCCATGTTATGTTGATATATGACCTGGAATGCAACACAGTCCGCATATGGTCATGATCCATGTTGAACTCTTATTAATCAATTTTTAATTATTTTAAAATTGTCGGATTTGTTACATTATAGTCTTCTGAAAAATGAATTTGTACTTGAATGTAGTCACATAATCTATCTATCTATCTATCTATCTATCTATCTATCTATCTATCTATCTATCTATCTATCTATCTATCTATTATTCGACTTCTAATGTTTCACGAGGGAATATTTCATTATGTCTATTTCGTATATCAATAAAATAAAGAAAAACATCAATCTTAACTCTACATAATTCTATTAATTGGGTTTAGTAGGAGTACCTAGCGAGGTGTAGTTCTGGCTCAACCCTTATGCCGTATACTCTACCTAGTGTGGGATTAATGGTTCCTCTTTCTCTTCGGGGATCTTGATCTCTCATTCGGTCTGGACAATCTCTAGCAAAATAACCATGCCTCCCCCAGTTAAGACACACACTGGTCTTGTAGTGACACTCCCCAACACGGAACCTCTGACAATATGGGTAGAGTTTCTTATCTTCCTATTCTTGATGTGAATGTTGCCCTTCACATGGCACATAAGGCCTTTGGGTCTCCTCCTTGTGGTGATCCCTCCGATTGGGGGTCTTGCTTGTCTACGTTCATCCCACCTGGGCCCGTCATGGTCTGTTGGTCATACTAGGTCTTTCCCTTTTAGTTCTTTCTTGCACTTCTTGTCATCTCTCTCTAAGCGCTTAGCCAATTTAAATGCATCATTGAGGGTCTTATAGTTACTCCCAATTATCTAGTCTTTAATCTTGGATTCAACCTTTGGACAAAGTGGTCGGCCCTTTCTCTTTTATCATTTTTCAATATGCAATACTTTTTGAACCATATGAATTTATCCAAGTACCATGTCACATTCAAATTTTCTAATTGTAATTTCAGAAATTTTCGTTGCTTAAAGTTGTGCTCATAGGGAGGAAAATAGTGGGTTTGCAATGCCTCTTTAAATTTCTTCCAAGTTATTATATCTTGATCAGAAAAGTTAGTAACCTTAGAAGTTTTCCACCACTACTTTGCATCTTTTGTTAGACGATGGACCGCAGTCAATGTCTCTTAAATAGTGACCACTCACCTTTCGACTTCATCGAAATCATCACTACCATTGAACTAAGGAGGGTGGAGTTTCTAGAAAATGTTGGATCGCATCCTTAGGCGCATGATTTGATGAGCCTCTTGATTCTCAGGGCTTGACTCTTCTAATCTTTATCTTGTGCTACATCTTGCTCTTGTTGGATCTATTCCTAATGATTTACGAGACACCTTGGAGCCATCTATATTTACAACAAGTAAAGACGAAACTTAAACATCAAATTGTTTCCTTCTTTCCCTTGATAAGCTCCTTAGGACTGAACTTATACTCTTGTTAATGACACGGTAATTGTTCGTGATGCTTGCACATGGACTCTACTTACTTAGAGATAGCTAAGAAGTGTCTCTCATCAGGCTCTGATACCTACTGTAATGCCCCTAAAAGCTCACCACGCCACATGACAAAATGTCTTCAAAACATGCTAAGATATTCTTTTTTGACTTAATATTTTATCAGTAGGATGGTCAACATAATGACCACATCAAGCAGAAGCAATAACTTTTAAAAAAACTTTATTCAATGTCTAGCCAAACTAAAACATTCTAATACATGGATCAATAATGAAAAGACATAAAAATTCATAAGATTCTATTGCAAGACTAATTAAAATTAAAAACTAGACTTCTAGCATGTGCAAGTCATCCGGCCACGAATATCTACATCATTAATGACATCACCTATTTGTTGTGATCACCCAATGAAATTCAATATGTAAAGAAAATAATCGAAAGTATCATATGTAAAGACATGAAGAGAGAAAATCATAAACAATAAAATCAATTTCCCTTACTTTACCTTCTTACCCTCTAATTGCTTTATTTCATTCTTGATGATATTTAGTAATTGTTCAATCGCAAGAACCTCAATTGCATTACAACAAGTTGATGCCCGATTCTTTATATTCCATATGTTCTTGCCCAATTCAATCTTTTACTTAGGACCCCTTGCCATTTCTTATCATTGTCTTAAGTTGTTCAACTAACACAATAAATGGTGATCTTTTTATCAATTATGAAGGCTATTGGTTTTAACCATGGTGCCATTAAGGCTAGCTAGACCTGAAATTTAGTAATCGGTATCAATTATTTTTGAAGGAATTCTTTAAACCATTATTCCCCAAAAAACCCAATCATTTCACATTTGGGGTTTAATTCATTGGGAACCAAATCATGGCCTTATGGATAAATACAAACATATGCAATATTCATTTTAAACCATATTGTCTAGATATATTTCTAGGTTATGACTCAACAATAGTTTATCATATAATCAATATTATAAACACCCTTTATCGCTTTTCTACAAGTGGGAACACGGCCTGTGTCCGTACGAACACGGTCCATTTTCCAAGCCACGATCATGTGTTCATCCATAGAACACGACCCCGTCGATACTAAACACGGCCCATGTTATTTACGATAGTGTCAGGACGATGTGAGTTTAGGTTTTGATGACTCGACCTGCCTTGACTCAGGACACGACACGCGTTAGGCCAACATGGTTCTTGTCTCGTACTCAATCTTGATTCGCTTTCGAACCAGCCGGCAACGAATTCTATGTTAGGGTGATGCAATATGTTTCCATGGTTAGGGTTTCCATCCACCACCGTTGTCCCGTGGAACACGATTTGCGTTTGGAAAGAACATGACCCATTTCTTGGGAGTTAATTCCACTCCATTTTTTGCTCTAATGCTGTCGAGGAATGCAACCCACGTTGAGGTGTGACTAGGTCAATTTCCATCTCCGTCGTGGTTGAGGAACGTGGCTCACATTCCACGACTTGGTTGCGCTGGAACGCTTTCCATGTTCGAGCAACAAGGCCTGCTTTTAGAGTTAGGTTGATTGTCGGCGACGTTGTCCTTGCTCCATCGAACACGATCCATGTCAAGGTGCGACATGGTTTGTGTTCTCTGCTCCGCCATGTCTTGGAGACACGACCAACATCAGACTAACACAACCATTCCTGAGAGTGAACGCAGTCTGTGTTTGTCGAGACATGGCCTGCATTCGGTCATCATGATGTTGATGCACTTCCATCTCCATCCCGTGATTAAAGCAGACATTATTAATAACAATTAACTACATCATATTTTCTTTCATGTAGATCTACAATCGTCATTACTTTTCCTGTAAATCTTGTATGATATCTTACACATATGGTAAGCCTATGTTTAATCCTCCTAGTTATGTATATGATTTTTGTTGGGGTTTTCTCTTTTTTTTCCCTAATGTTCTAATTGTCCTTGTTCTTGTTCCTTCGATCTCCACATTGTCCTTGATCTTTTTCACATTCTTCTAACGTGTTTGGCATGAACTTAGGGGAGAGAGAGAGAGAGGAGAGAGAGAGAGAGAGAGAAGAAGAAGAAGAAGAAGAAGAAGAAGAAGAAGAAGAAGAAGAAGAAGAAGAAGAAGAAGAAGAAGAAGAAGAAGAAGAAGAAGAAGAAGAAGAAGAAAAAGAACGAGAAGAAGAAGAAGAAGAAGAAGAAGAAGAAGAAGAAGAAGAAGAAGAAGAAGAAGAAGAAGAAGAAGAAGAAGAAGAAGAAGAAGAAGAAGAAGAAGAAGAAGAAGAAGAAGAAGAAGAAGAAGAAGAAGAAGAAGAAGAAGAAGAAGAAGAAGAAGAAGAAGAAGAAGAAGAAGAAGAAGAAGAAGAAGAAGAAGAAGAAGAAGAAGAAGAAGAAGAAGAAGAAGAAGAAGAAGAAGAAGAAGAAGAAGAAGAAGAAGAAGAAGAAGAAGAAGAAGAAGAAGAAGAAGAAGAAGAAGAAGAAGAAGAAGAAGAAGAAGAAGAAGAAGAAGAAGAAGAAGAAGAAGAAGAAGAAGAAGAAGAAGAAGAAGAAGAAGAAGAAGAAGAAGAAGAAGAAGAAGAAGAAGAAGAAGAAGAAGAAGAAGAAGAAGAAGAAGAAGAAGAAGAAGAAGAAGAAGAAGAAGAAGAAGAAGAAGAAGAAGAAGAAGAAGAAGAAGAAGAAGAAGAAGAAGAAGAAGAAGAAGAAGAAGAAGAAGAAGAAGAAGAAGAAGAAGAAGAAGAAGAAGAAGAAGAAGAAGAAGAAGAAGAAGAAGAAGAAGAAGAAGAAGAAGAAGAAGAAGAAGAAGAAGAAGAAGAAGAAGAAGAAGAAGAAGAAGAAGAAGAAGAAGAAGAAGAAGAAGAAGAAGAAGAAGAAGAAGAAGAAGAAGAAGAAGAAGAAGAAGAAGAAGAAGAAGAAGAAGAAGAAGAAGAAGAAGAAGAAGAAGAAGAAGAAGAAGAAGAAGAAGAAGAAGAAGAAGAAGAAGAAGAAGAAGAAGAAGAAGAAGAAGAAGAAGAAGAAGAAGAAGAAGAAGAAGAAGAAGAAGAAGAAGAAGAAGAAGAAGAAGAAGAAGAAGAAGAAGAAGAAGAAGAAGAAGAAGAAGAAGAAGAAGAAGAAGAAGAAGAAGAAGAAGAAGAAGAAGAAGAAGAAGAAGAAGAAGAAGAAGAAGAAGAAGAAGAAGAAGAAGAAGAAGAAGAAGAAGAAGAAGAAGAAGAAGAAGAAGAAGAAGAAGAAGAAGAAGAAGAAGAAGAAGAAGAAGAAGAAGAAGAAGAAGAAGAAGAAGAAGAAGAAGAAGAAGAAGAAGAAGAAGAAGAAGAAGAAGAAGAAGAAGAAGAAGAAGAAGAAGAAGAAGAAGAAGAAGAAGAAGAAGAAGAAGAAGAAGAAGAAGAAGAAGAAGAAGAAGAAGAAGAAGAAGAAGAAGAAGAAGAAGAAGAAGAAGAAGAAGAAGAAGAAGAAGAAGAAGAAGAAGAAGAAGAAGAAGAAGAAGAAGAAGAAGAAGAAGAAGAAGAAGAAGAAGAAGAAGAAGAAGAAGAAGAAGAAGAAGAAGAAGAAGAAGAAGAAGANGAGTAACTTATAGTTGATATATTATATGGTATAAATTGATATAAGTGATGAAAGGATAGTATTAAATAGGGTGAAATATTGAAGAAATTTTATATTAACCAGTATACACCCATAAAGTATAAATTTATTAACATTTGAATATAATGAATATACAAGAATATTATAAAAATGATGGCATGAAGTTAAGTTAAAAAAAAGTATGTATAAAAAGAGTATGTGAATAATAGTGTGAAATATATTTAAGTAATAATAACATGATAATAAGATTAATGATTAGAAAATGATGACGTGACTAAATCATATTTCAAATTATTTAATTTGGTGATGATTATAGGATGGGATATAAGTTGTTACAAAAGGATAATAAAGCTAATGATTATATTAATGTGTGGTAAATGATTAGAATTGATGTGACTAAATGATGGTTAGGATTAAATCATGATAAACTAATAGTATATTTTATAAAAAAAGGAGAGCAAGTTTTGGGATACATAATTATTATTATTATTAAATTCAAAACTCATATCTTAGCATTTTGATTATCATAAAATTGGGTGGTTATAATGGTTATTATATTAATTTGAATTATTAAATACATATATGATTAGGCGACTCGAATTGTTGATCGAACTTAGATGTCGACTATTGAAAAGGTCAAATGATGGGAGGGAGCGTGAAGCCTTATTGATCATCAAAGAGATGCGTGAAAATGGAATCATAATCATATATTCCTTTTTCCTATTAGAAGATGCATGCCTAGATATTTTCTTATTTTTGTTCCTATATTATAAATGTTATTACCTAGGTCTATTATGTAGGTGTATATTATGTTATTGTTGCTTTGATAAAATCTATGTTAAGTTATGATAATGATTTAACATGTTTGTTGTGCTCTAAAGTCTTTTTTATTCTAAATTGATATTGTTATTTATGTTATATAAAAATGATGCACATCGATTTTGACCTAATATTTTAGACAAAGGTTATAATATCAATAGTTTGTCTATAGATTTACTTCTTAAATTCATATAATTTCAATTTTTCGCATTCCCATCATCATTTGATCATGTTTAGAGTTTTCTTAACTTGATTGTTTATCTCCATCCATTCACCTTATATGTGGATTCATGACAAACGATTCGATGCTATTAGCTCTATTTTCCTCAAAGCTCCAAATCTTAAAACCTTACCCGAATTCATCTCAGCCTAACTGAGTTGGTAGTCATCAACAACCATAATTATTAATTTTTATGAGCCATGTTACGTTATGGGTCGTGAGTTATACATATAAGTTGTATTTTATTGTCCATAGCTCTATTTTCCTCAAAGCTCCAAATCTTAAAACCTTACCCGAATTCATCTCAGCCTAACTGAGTTGGTAGTCATCAACAACCATAATTATTAATTTTTATGAGCCATGTTACGTTATGGGTCGTGAGTTATACATATAAGTTGTATTTTATTGTCCATATATATATATATATATATATATATATATATATATATAGTGTGTGTGTGTGTTAAACATTTTAATTCACTAATTGTCATATGACCTCTTACAAACAATGATCTTATCTCACTCTATTATTGATTTGAAGTGATTTTACTCTAGTAAGATTGAATGACAGTCCAAATGACTCCAAGGTTAATAAGATAAAAGATGAAAAATCAAGGGACGCCATGTTAAGCCGAATGTATCATTGTTATTGTTTATTGGTAAGAATTTTTGCCTAAAGTGAATCTATTCTTTTAAAGAGGACACTTGTCGTGGTTTGATCTACTATTGACTATTGGTATGAGGTTGTATTGTTTAGATGTCCTACAATGTAACAAGTGGTAGCTCTTTTAGTAATAATATTAATAAATATATAAAAAACTGAAAAGCAACTTTAATTGTTTAAAATAATGAATTAAAATAGTGAAAAAATGTGATTGATTAATTGTTTTACATTATCTGTATCGACATCACATCATGAAGTTCATAATAATTTCAAGTATGTTTCATCTAGTCATTAGTATTATTCGAAAGCTCACTACTAAAAATTGTACAACATTAATTCTCTCTTTGAATCACTTATCATTCCTTCTTCTTAATCTTTATGCACACTCTCATCTTGAAGCACAATTTATTATGTATCATTTTCACATTGGGTTGCAAAGCTCATGAGAGAATTGTCTTCTCTCCATCTACAATGAAAGTGTGTGATGACAATTCTCAAGCAACTGATTTGCACATGATTTAGGCTGCTATCTAGTTTTAGTCAAAGTCACAAATATTGTGCAGATTCTTGAAGAACAAACTTGTTATGTTGTGAGGTTGCTTTTGGAGTGATACATTGCTTATCGTCATTAAATATGGAAATTGAGGCTTTAGAATGAAAGTTTTTGAAATGTGGATGCTAAATTGATACTAATACATAAGGTCTAAATCGAACTAACAAAAAGTAATATCGGAAAGCTGAGCAAAGAAGGATAGTTAGAAGAATACAAAGTAAAATCGATTTTACATGATACAACTTAAAGCCATTCAAATCATATATAATTTTTTATTGGGCTCGAAACTTCTTTTCCTAACAATTATAAGAATAAATAGGTTTTTTTCTTAAACATTATAATGACTAGTAACTTAAGTAGTCTTAATATTCATTAATTTGTCTTAATTAATTAATAATTTTGTATATTAAATCGTTAAGCTTATAGCTAATTTGAAATAATAATTCGAGCATGCACTGTCACCCGGTTACTCGTCGGACCTTCGCCTTGGTTGGTATCAAATTTTAAAAAAAACTGAGCTAAAAATGGAATGAATCCATGATTTGATTCCTGGCATAAGCAAGAAACAACAAGAAAGTAATGAAGAGAAGGTGACAATAAAATTTGATGGTCGAAACTCCATTAATTTGATCGCAAGTATCCGCCGAATCACGACAAAAGTTGAATGATTTTATATTCTCGAATTCAATTTTTTAATTCATCAAATTTAATTCATATATTATTTTGTCTTTCTAGTTCAAACTTGAATTAATCATGTGTAATGATTTTAAATATCGATGAGTCATTCATCGAAAAAAAAATAGACCAGCATACCAATTTCTAACTTGATTGATTGGTTCGATATATTAACACTTTTGACACGGAAGTTCTTTTTTCTATCATTTTTAGTAATTTTAACTTAAGGTTGAGGATCACCTAGATAAACTATTTCGAATAAAGTAATCTTTCTTAGGTGAATAGGATAATCATATTTATTTCGGACTATCCTATTCACCAACTAAACACTCTATTCTTACTTTTGTACTCAAACACCCGTAAAATAATATTATTTTTCTTTCTTGAAACCACCTCGATTTATGCAAAATATCTTTTTCTTTTACCAAAATAAGAACAAAATGTTCAAATTTTTTTGTTCCTTTCTTTTTTTTCCTCTAATTTACTTATTAAATTATTTTATTTTAATAATACATAGTCATCTATAATTAATATTTTTTAATTATTAATTAAATTTTGCACAAAAATAAAATGTGAATAATAGAATAAATATTATAAATATTTTTATATTAACATTTTTACATATTACTTAATTTTTATGTTATCACAATTATTTGGTAAAAGAATATTATTGAAAATAGAATAGTAGGAAATATTATTTAGATAGTCTTTGTAGTATTAGTAAATTTATATAATGTTAGTAGTTATTTTTTTAGAAACATATTAATTTGTATTATTAAAAAAATAGCACTAATAATTATTTATAATCACTTGACTCAATAATAGAAATATATTAATTAATTAGTACAATAAATAATGTCAATAAATACTTAATTATATTTAATAAAGTATATATATATATATAGTAAAATATTATAATTAATAATGTCATTGGAGTACTAATTAATCAATCATACACACTCCAAAATATTTCATCAAAAATATCTTATTTTTGTTCTTTTCACAGAAATAAAAAAACATTCTTACTAATTCTCATATTCGTAACGATTTCAATGCTCGAAAATTCAATTACAATCGGTCAAAAAAGTAAGTATAAGAAACTATTATAACTGAAAAAATATTTAGTACGGAAGGCCTACAACTAAAAAAATATTTTAGCTTGTTTGGTTTTAGAAAATGATTTGAACTTTCTATTCTACAAACTATTTCTATTTTCTAGTTTTTAACTTTAGAAAATAATAATATTTAATAGCTATGACATTTTTATTTCTCTTTAAAACAGAGATAAAAAAATAAAAATACTCATTGTAGCACATAACCGCGCGGCTACTGTAGCATGTACAGGCCCAGCAGTGCTTATTCTACATGGCCCAAAAGTGGACAGCAAAAAACATTAGCTCGATTTTATGTTTTAACTCTCACATATTAAACTTTTTTTTTGTTTTGCCACTTGTCGCAGATTTTTAATTATAAATAAAAAATACATTGACTTTGTTATCTTATATCCTTTTAGAAATATTTGTAAAAGCATTTCTATATTGCAAATCAAACATGTTTTCTACAAACGAAATTATCCACGTGGCTCACAAATAAAAGATCAATATATGGGCCTTCAATGAAACAATAAAAACCTTTTGGATTTGATAAAAAAACCTTTTTATTTTATATATTTTAGAAATATTTGTAAAAGCATTTATATATTGCAAATCAAACATGTTTTCTACAAACGAAATTATCCACGTGGTTCACAAGTAAAAGATCGATATATGGGCCTTCAATGAAAAAAATAAAAACCTTTTGGATTTTATATAGGCCCATTAACATATTCAACATTTCCCCTCTTTCATTTGTCTGAATTCTGATGCAATTTTCCAACCAAAAAAGAAAAATGAGTACAATGCTAAAGTAGGTGTGTTTTACTACTACATATACTAGATGCTAAAGTAGGTGTATTTTTAGTCACGAGATTTAATTATAAAAAAATAGGCATACTTTACTTAAAGTAGGTGTGTTTTATTACTAGATATTTTACTAAATAAATGAAATTAAACAAAAGACACATGGCAGTCAACTGAAATTAGTCTGCAAATTCGTGATCGTTTGAAGTAATTGAAGAAAACGAAATCGTGCAAAGTATAATCAAACTAGCTCTTTATTATACTTCTTCGTGGAATACTTTATTTTCCTCCGGTTATTTTGCTTTGGGCGTAAACTCGTAAGCTACCGAGGGTAGGGATAATCGTTCAGGTCTTATTGTGAAACAAAAACGCCGCCCCGTTACAGCAGACAAGTTGGTTCCTCTATCATCACCGGGGAGCTCTTGGCGAGAAGACCTTATGATAAGTCGCATCAACCTGATTTCTCCCTTTATTTTGCTCCAGGAAACTTCGGCATCTAGGGCAGTGAAGAAGGCGAAAACAATATGAGCTCCTTTTGTGGTAGTCAAAATCGTGGGTTTCTTGACTATTGGTTTAATTTTGACAACAACGCATTCGATATCATCCTCTTCTAGGCATCTAGATCGATCCCTGAGCTTTCTTTTTGGTTTAGCGGTCAAATATAAGGGCCATTTTGCTATCAATTTTCACACTTGCAATGATGCTCACTTTCGCGTCTGCTGAGATTCTTATTTCTTAGTAAGTTTTCTAGTTATTAACTACGTGACATAGAGAAGAGCTAAAGAATAATCTTTGTGTAATTATTTGGTCATATTACTAAGCAATTGTAATTTTTTGAATATTCCAACATGAGGCACCATAAAAAGGTTAGCCAAGTGAACTCCCGATGCTACGTCAAAAGCATGACACCCTGAGTTCTTCCCTTAGAATAACGAGAGGGTTGTTCCTCTGCTTCATCCGGTTCCAACGCCTAGAAATGGCAAACTCCCATCAGTCCGGACCGCATCCATTATGATGGCATCAGATGCTCCCTCCGACATGTTCAATATTTTTTTAGCGATTTCCTCATAGATCATTCTCATTAACGCAACCTTTATTTTGCTCATTCATGGAGTTGTATTTAGTACCTCTAAGAAAGATGATTATCCACCGTTAGTTAGTAATGTGGGTTGGCTTGGATTACTTAGTGTTGCGCGCCTAAGAGGGCAGCACGCTTGAGATACGGAGGAGCTTCCTAAGAGGGTTGCGCGCCTAAGAGGGCAGCACGCTTGAGATACTTAGTGTTCTCGCCCAGCTTCCATCTCTTCTCAAGAAAGTCTTTCCATCTCGTCTCTTTAAACTATAGAAATTTTGTAACATCGACAAATCTACACTCCGCCATGTGACAGAATATAGACCTGAAGACGTTATGATCTATCTTTTTTACTTACTTTGACCAAAAGATTGGTCAACAATATACGAAAATAATAAATTCAAAATAAAATTCTTTTAATAAGTCTAGCCAAATAAAATATCCTTTTTCACCTATTCAAAATATAAAAAAAGACAAAACTAATAAAACTCAGTAAAGATTAGTTGGGCTCAAATTAGATTTCTATCATGTGTTATCAGTATCACCACGAATATCCTATTACGAGTGTTATCATCTATTCATCATTACCTTATTGACCTACAAAATCAAAAATAAGGAAAACAATATCCCATGAGCTATACAACCTAATATGTAAGGGCAATATAATAGAGAAATATATATATAAATATATATGTATGATGAATAGTAGTGAATTGAGTAATTATATTTTTATCTACTTTTTCCTCTTTATCTTTTTTATTACTTTATCTTTTGTTGTAATAGTATCAATAATTATTAACCTTCCAGTTGTAAGAACCTCAGTTGCACTGCTATGACACAATACTCATTATTTTTTGTTCAATATGTCCAAGCTCATTTTAGTTAGTTCTTAGGACCATTTATTTCTTTGAAGTTGTTCGGTTATAATAGTCAATTTGGTGAATCTTTACTAGTCATGAAGGTCATTGGCCCTGGTGCCATTAAGGTTAGCTAGGCTTGACTTTCAGTAAGACAGTTAAATATGAGGAAATGTAGTTACAATTATTCTTGGATAAATCTATAATAATTTAGTCTCTGAGAGAATGCCATTTATAGATGTCCTTGAAGGAATCCGTACAAGTTTAGTCCGAACAGGAACTCATTAATAATTATTCTCGAAGGATTCCAATTATCCTATGTATGATGTCCATGTTGATAATTCACTAGGAGCCAAATCATCCTCTTCATGCATACTCAATCACATGCAATATTTCTTTTAACTTCTATCAATAGTAGAATCTAGATTTTTGAGGATCAACAGTCAATCATGCATACATATAAATAATAATAAATTTATCATCTTTTCAGACAGTAGAACATAGCCCGTATAAGATAAGAACACAATCCATTTTTGGAGATAACACTACTTTAACTTTTACCTATTGAAACACAGCCCGCGTTCCCGAAGAACACGATTTGTTTCCCTGTACTCGATCATGAGGACACGGTCGGAGTTGTCCATGTTTACTTCAAACATGATTGGTGCTGACTAGACACGGTCCGCATTAAGCCCGTGCATTCAATCGTGACGCGCCCGACATGAGGGGCTTGGCCCGCTTTCTGGGTTCCCGTCATGTGACACGACCTAATTCATCGATGGGTGGGACATGGCCCGTGTTGGATAACGACACGGTCAGTAGCATCCGACGTCAAGATGATATGGTTGTTTATGTAACGTTACAACACGACCCATGTTACAGACATTAACATGGAATACATTAACATTTATTACTTTTCAAATTATGACAAAGGTTAAAGAGATATTTTATAAATGAAAATGATTAAGTTTAACAAGAAAATTGATGTAGGAGAAGTGAACGAGTATTCCAATTGTATAGGAGCAAGTCTGAGAATAACTCATAGTTCGTAATCATAACTCTCAAATACAATTCAAGACAGGACTAAGTTAAACACCGATCACTTTTTTTTTTGTTTTTACTTTTTTTCTTCATGATATATTTGGATAATATCCTGTATTATAATATAGAAAAGGGCACGTACTTTGGTTGTTTGTAACCAAGGCACTCCACCGGCCCCTTGCATCACAATGATAACATTATCGTGTACTCTGGCTGCACAAATAAAGATGTTGCATTCCAATTCCATGGGTTGGGTGCCAGGGGGTGGTCATGATTTTGCCTCTTAAATGTTGATTGATCTGACCTCACCACTAAAATTGCCATGTCAGTTTTTCAGGGTTTGGATTGTATACACATGCTCATAAAAAAAATATATGTTGTTTTTTTCTAGTTGAACGTTGCAATAAGGGCGAGGTTCTAAAAATTATAATGTCAATTAAAAAAAATAAATCTTTTTTTATATTCGCTCGAGTCTCTTGTTAACATTTGATTAAATAAAAATTGAATTAAAGAATAGCGATATTTTTTTTATCAAATTGATAATTTTAAAAATTAAATCCTGAGCTATCAGCTGATTGATGTTTTTCACACACTGAAAATACAAAATGCATCCAATATGAACCAACCAACTATTATTGAATATATATAT